>CBVK0100184801.1:0-18416 GCA_900067695.1 Picea abies
TATATATAATTCTTCAAGTGTCTTTATTATTTGCCACCATGACACACAAACTACTTCAATCGACTTATACATTGTAAATCTTAGTACAATCATTTCAAGAGTAAAACTTGCTTTCTCTGCAAAATCATGCTTTCACACAAACTACTTCACTTGGCTTATACATTGTAAATCTCAGTATAATCATTTCTAGAGTAAATATTTCTTTCTCTGTAAAACATTCAACAAACAAATCAATCGTCGAAAACACAGAATTGCTTCTATGTAACTTTCTCTTGTTTTTCTTTGAATGCCATAATATTTGTTTTTCATGTGGATATATAAAGATACATGAATAAATCTTGAAATACCACACCAATAGAAATTATATTTTTCTTCATATTCCATAAAAAAAAAGTGTATTCACATAGCTATAAATATACTCGAAGCAATGGAAAAATACAATAGCAAAGTTTTGTTAATTTCAATGTAGTGAATATTCCACCTATCTATTATCATAATATTGAAATCAATTTGAGAGAAATTGTAATTAACATAGTTTGTTGAAGAAAATGAAATATTTGAACATGTTTTTCATTGAGAATCTATACCATTCTATCAAACACATTCCTGGTTTCGTGATTATCAAGAAAAAACACAATGTAGGTAATATGGATGCCCTTTAAGTGTTGTTATTGTCCTCCTAATCTCCTGCCAAAATAATTGATATGTTATATGTTCAGTATATTATGTAGAGTTTTGATATGCTATACATTCAGTATATTCTGCAGATTTTCAAGTATAGAAAAACATAACGGGATTACACTTTTTGAAGAGTGCCACTCATGTAAGGCCAATCATGCAACATAGAGAACAAACCATATTTCATACAATTATTGTAATCTTGTTTTGATAATCCTTTCTCATTTCATACATGTGATTGTGATCTCCCACGATTGTATATCTTCTTCATGTCTCTTTTTGTAATATGATTATAATATCACTCCATAATCCTAGAGTATTTCATATAGAAGCTCAAATATGGCTCCTTGAATCCTAGTGGTCGACCGTTAATATTTCAGGACACATAATTCTATTTATACATTCTTAAGGTAGGAGAACCCTTAACATATGTGATTCAAGGAAATATCATTTCATGTGAGATTCTATTTAATTCCATAGACATTCTCAAGGATATCTCCTTGAATCCTAGTTGTTGCAAGAATGATTGGAATATAGCCTTGGTAGGGGATTTAAACAAATTTAGATTGAATATGAAATGAAATATGAAATGATATTTCTCAAATCATAGCAATTTCTAGGATTCAATATTATGTTTGTATTTTGCTTGCACAAAATTGTAATCCCAATTGGATTTGTATTTCCATCACACACTAAGTTTATTAATAGGATTCAAATATTAATTAAAAATAACATATGGTTCAATATTATCTTTGTATTTTTCTTGCACAAAATTGTAATCCCAATTAGATTTGTACTTCCATCACAGACTAAGTTTATTAATAGGATTCAAATATTAATTAAAAATAACATATGGTTCAAAAAACAAATGAAAGAGTTAGTATGTTGGAATTATACCTATCCACATAAACTCCTAGAAACTAAATGATAGGAGATTACGATAAGCACTAGTTTTTTTTTTTTACTTAATTTGGAAATAAATCCCTCAAAAACTCCTAGGCACTTCCCTCATTCCAAGGATGGTGCTCAATGTAAAGTGAGTGGCATAGAATTAGTGTGTCTAACCTTATAATAACCTAACTAAGGACCAACACGTCAAATTACCAACAACATCTTCACAATATTGGAAAGAACTAAATGAGCTAACCCTTAGGGATAGATTGCAATAAACACACTTTAACATGCTTATCATAGAAATAATGGTTGTGAACAAGATTCAAACAATATTTGTGTTATTTCTCTCTAACATAAATAATGTTTGTTACCCCCTAAGCTAGGGGTAACTAAGGAAGTGATGTCTCGAGGACCGTAGGTTGAAGAGTTTGAGTGTCGAGAGCCATATGAGTAGACAAAGCCCCTCCTCTCACCACACATATCCATTTGGTTGACAACAACAACATCCACTACACCAACTTGGCCCACATAGGACATCGGGTCTTGCTTCATGTGGTAACAAGTCTAGTCTCGTGGTAAGTGTCATTTTAATAATTGAATAATTTGAACATATTGCAAAGTGTCCTTTCTTAATTATGAAAATGTCTGCTTGGAAATTATAACTTTTGTCTCATTTCACCTTGGTAGTTGACATGGTTTCCTAGTAAGTGGGTCACCCTTGGTAAAATGGTTGCTACTAGGGGGTCTCCTTGAAGGGTCATCATACCATTCTTTCACACACTTATTACCTTCCACACCTCTTCCCTTTCGTTTCCTCATATTTTGGGTTTTACGATTTATTCACCCTAAGAAGGGTTTGTACCTCAATTCATGGGAAGAAGTGGCTAAAGGCCTAAAGGTGTTGTAGTCAGAAAATATAAAAGCCATAAATTATCCTCTAGATGCTTGTCTTAAGGTCTTGAGAGAAATAAAACACTTCTCCATAAAAAAATGAAGGACCTTTTAAAAAAAAACACATAATTAATAAATGTCACGTTTGTTGAGGGAATGCATTTGTGGTGTCTTTTACTTTCCTTTCACATGGAACTCAATGTGTTCTTATCTTCAAGTGGAATTATGGTGCTCCTTACTTTCCATTGCATATATTACTCAATGTTTTGGACCATAATGAATTAACGACAATAAAGGGCTTGGAAAAATATTGCATTACAAACGAGGATGTGTCAAACCCTCTAAAAAGGCACCCATAAATGAGACAATATGAGCCCTTGTATGTCAAAAAACCACATGCCCAAAAGTCACACCCCCATCCACCTCCTACTCTTTGACACGACTTAGAAAGGGTCTTCTTGGGAAACACTCCTTGACTTGGGGATTGGTCTAACCAATAGGGCACTATGAAAACCCTCCCATACTTAAATTTGGAAAGTTGTATAAGGTATTTGAACAATTGTTTAATTTGAAAAGGGGGGATTTAATGCACATGTTCGGGTGGTTCTCTTATTAAATGTGGCTTACTTGGCATGATACATGTGACTTGTGGATCCTTGGAGGGCGCACTTGTTTGTCTTTGTAGGACCTTGACATGTGTGAGGTATTCCATGTAGGAATTGTGCCATTTTGAATTTGATGGGGGTGGAAAACCTAAAGGATGGACGACATACCCCATGAGATGGGCAAAGGACCCTGGAGCCATTGTATAGTTGAGATGATGGATGTTGAGTTTGGAGGAAATTGGACACCACTAGGTGACATCATATCCCCTTGCACTTGGATGTTGGCCTTTGGAGGCCCAAGACGTCACCTTTCAAGCCTTGACATTATGTGGAGGATAGGGTTTTGATGGGATTGATGGTTCCAGAAGAGATATGATGCGATTTGAAGAAGGAAGATGCATGACATGATACTCCAAAGAATCATAGATGGAAACATGGCCTTTGGAGGCCCAACGACTTGCATCTAGAGACTCAACATCTCACTTTTGAGGCCTAGCGTTACCTTTTCAGGGCATGGCATCACCCTTATAAGGGATTTAATTTATGTAATTTTAATTTTTGTAAATTGTAAAGGAAAATAAAGAGGGCCAACCCTCTTTTAATTTGTTGTTGACTTTCTTATGTGGAAAAATTGGTTTTAGATGACCTCATATAAATAGAGGTCATCTCACTTTCATTTTAGATACAACTCACTTAAGAATGACATAAAAACTTGGCTGAAATTTTTTCCCTACTTGGGAAATTCAGTCTCTCTTGTATTTGGTGCAAAATGGATGTTTTTACTTGTTTATTGGTGGAATAAGGCTATCAAATTCTCTTGCATGATTTTTCTTGGAAATTGTGGTGGAATATCTTGATAAGTAAGGGATTTTCATGTTATCCCTTGGTTTAGGTTAGGAATTTCTGCAATGTTTCTTCTTGATTTCAAGGTTATTTTGTCAAACCCTTGGAGGAGTATAAGTTTATACACCCTCCATCAGGGTTCTCTCTTTCATTCTCATTGAAAATACTATTTAAAAGGTTGCTTCTAAGACTAAAAAGGATTACACCCTTGTAGATTTACCTTGCCAAGGCTTGTTTACTTTAGGGAGTAAAAATGCTTATACCCCTAGAGGAGAAATAAACCCTAGCTCATAAACAAGAGACTCCATAACCCAATCGATAAGGCACTAATATTTTTTCATTGGAGATTGAATATTGTGCATTGGTAAACATGATTCGAAGGAGATTGAATTGTTCAAGTTTGGAATTTAATTCTACATGCTTTGAGCTATCTTGTTCCCTAAGGGATTCTCGTTTTGCCAAGTAATTAAGCTGATGTAACAAGCATTAAGATACAACCATTAAGGCTGCAACAAACTCACTTTCTTTCACTCTCTTACTCTCTTTTCTACTGCTAAAATTCATTTGCAAATTGTCATTATTGATCTACTGATCTTAAACTATTGTTTAGGTGGCTTACTTGTTGGTTTTAGTGGCTAGAAATCGCTGCTGCAGAAAAAGTTTTCTATGTCCATAAGGCTGCTACATAATCTTTCTTATAACACTTAATAACATCCCTCTTTTTCTATCAAAGTCTTGGTTTAATTATTGGGAAAATATCTACTTGTTGCTAGCTTTATTTTCCAGCATCACACACTTGATTTTGATGGTTTAGTTTTCAGCTGTCATAACTTATTCATTGCATATATATATTTCCATATTGCTACATTTTTTAAGGAAACAAGGTTTCTTGTTGATTCCCCTTTTGTTTTGATTCTTTATTCATCATATACTGTCTTGTTCAGGGAAGGTCTAACATTGTTTTCAGGTACATAACCTTCACAATATTTCATCGTCTCGTAAGACCTCCTTCCTGAGCCTCATTTCCACCCTCGATCTTGACCTATAGGGGAATTCTTCAATCTCTCTCCATTTTCCATCACAATCCCCCTAGGGTCACCGGGAAGCCTCCCTCGTGTTGGACTTGTCCTTCACTAAAACAAGGGGGACATCTATTGAGGTGATAGTGATACTTGTTCCTAGTTGTGTAACACATTTATGGCTTGGGTTGGGCTTTCCCCAAACTAGAAACTATGCGATAACAAGGTTGATTAAATTATTTTATAAATAATGGATTTTTTTGGAAACTTTAGTTTTTTTTGGAAAGCTCATCTTATTTAAAAAGTTGCATAGTGGCACATTTACTATCAAGTTGAATTTAATAAATGTAGATTGTAAGGTTAGTTAGATTCTTAGCTAGAAGTGAAAGTAGACTACATATAGAATGGGAAAATGTACCATGATTCATAGAAAATTCTAAATCATATCAATCACTAGGATTTAAATTACAATAGAGAACCAATACACATTAGCCATGAAAGGTACACATGCTTGAATCCCTATGTCTCATTGAGCCTAATCATCCACACACTCATTGGAAGACAAACATATGTGAGTAGCTGCTAAGATTTAACCTTAGATTTGTATTTCTATCACACACTAATCATAATTTGAATAAGATTTGTGCTTCCAATACAATCACACACCAAGATTGCAATGGATTTGCACCTTGTGAACCTATTTCACAATATTAAGAAAGTATAATATAAGATAATTCCACTCAAGGATAAAACAAATTTATTGACTTAATGAGAACTGTGACCTCAAACGAGAACTCTATCCCTTAAAACCCATATGTTTGCATAAAAAACATGAAAAACAACCCCCAAATCAAAAAGTGGTGCTACCGGTAGCACCATTTTTTTAAATGGGGTCAAAATTACAATATTTTTCAAACATGGCCCCTTCAAAACTCAGAAAGTAGCTCAGAAAAACCTTAAAATCAACACCTAATTCAAAAAGTGATGCTACGTAAAACAAAATGTTTTTTCCTAAACGTGAAAATCATATCTC
The DNA here is from genome assembly GCA_900067695.1 of Picea abies. Classification (NCBI taxonomy): domain Eukaryota; kingdom Viridiplantae; phylum Streptophyta; class Pinopsida; order Pinales; family Pinaceae; genus Picea; species Picea abies. Next base: position 5,964 of record CBVK0100184801.1, read on the forward strand.
TTTACGACCTACTTGTAATTGTGACATTGAAGACAAATCCTTACATAAATAAACAACCCAAAATTGGACCCCAAATAGTCACTTGAAAATTTATTTACAATTTTTTTTTAATTTACATTAAAAAATAAAGGACAAAATCTTTGCATATAAATATTTTTTTAAATGACCAAAAAAACACATTTAAAAAAATATATTCAAAATTCGATTTAAAAAATAAAAATAAAAATGGAAAACACATAACTAAAAAGAATTTTATTTTTTTCCTAAAAACGATAATTAAAAATATATTGTATATTTAAAAAAAAAAATCATTTAAAAACCTTACGTGAATGTCTTACCCTGACTTGCAAAGGGAATATGAAGGGTTAGTAATTTTACCTTGAGCAGCGTCGGAAGCCTTGGCAAGGAAAACTTTGAGGCGTACGTTGCAACCATAGTCGTGGATGAAGCTACATTTTCAGGCACAACAAACAGTTTGTGCATAAAGACATGGTAGGTTGGCATACTAATGTCCTTTCTGAAGACATAAGTGGGAGCACGAGCAATTGGTTTTTCTGATGAGTGATAGAAAAGTGTACCTTGCAATGAAGGTAGAGGAAGCGAAAGATGGCTCGACCGTATGCCCCCACACCCAATAGTAAATGAAAGCGAGAGCACTCACAGTTTACCCAGTTCTAAGAATATATTCACCAGTAGCATATCAATATTGAGATCCAAAGCCCGTTGTTCTGGTTTCTATTCCTGGTCCTAAATATCTATTTGTTCGGAGGATTTATGTGGATGTAAATGCATATACACCACTTGCACCGTAGGGGGGATGGGATACCTGCCACCTCCTCACCTAAGGAACATAGTAAAGTAGCACCTTGTTGGGGAAAAAGAAAAGGCCCTTCTGCCTGTATAATAAGTCCTTAAGCGAGCGTAGGCCGACCTACTCTTGACAGGAAGCACAAACACAAAGCGGGTTACGACGGTGGGTATGGCTTCGCATAGGGAATTCGATTCCAAAACATTCTAATGAAAAATGTCTCTAATCCGATCATCATTGATCAATTTTACTGTGACTCTTCTAAGGGGCGTAAAAATCAGGTGGGAGTTGTTTCCTCTTTGGTTTTATTTATGATTAATGAAAGCAGTACAACGTCTGAGTTTTGATGTGAAAAGGTGAAATGTGTTTATATAGAAAATCATTTTTCTAATATAATGTTGATAGAAAATTTATCTATGAAGAAATTCTGGGACATGAAAGGTAGCTGCCTTCATACTATTAGAAAACAGTACTATTGGGAAACTTATTGGAATTCAATAATCCTCATATGAAGACACTGTGTGGCAGACTTCTGTTGTGAGAGGTGCCCATAAGCCCGCCCAATATCCCAGTCGAGTAGCCCCGCCCATGAGATCAACCGAGAGGCATAGCCCCAGTGGGATTGGGTGGGCCCTTTATAAATGTCAATTGAGAAATCAACTGTAGGGGTGTGTGGTTGCTTCATATCTAGGCGCGTATTCCTCTAATTGTTAACGCATTTGCAGGCTGTAAACTGGAATTTCTAAGACTACAATTTTGCGAATTGTTAACGCATTGGAGATTCGATGATTAATAATACATGGTTAATGTTTTACTGGGACGAAAAGATTTAGTTTCGATGATAGAAAGAAATCAATGGTCAAGACTGAACCGACTCAATACCACAAAACGGATTGCGAAAACATGAGAAACACACAATTAACATATTGCGAGTGTGGTAATATATCTAATTGCCAATATAGTAGTAGTAAGGAGAAACCAAGTAATTTATTACACTATACAATACGAATGTTGAACTTGAGAAATAAAAATTGTCTTTCTGTCTAAAAAGAGTTTGCATGTGTGGATTTATGGTGTGGTCAAGGTTGTGTATTGTTAAGAATAACTATGACAGAAAGTGTGTACTACTCGGATAATCAGATATGGGAAATTCAGTAATCAAAGGGTAGGGTGAAAAAGAAATAAGAATAGAGACTACGGGTAGGGACGGGGGCTATCTCTTTTCTCTATCCATTGGGGCGGGTCTCTTAAGTGATTGATGCATCATCGATTAGGTTATCCATTTGTGGAAAGAATAGGGTTATGAGCCCTGCACAACCATCTTCCCACAAAGATAACAAGCTCACCATCCATCTAGCTTCCAAGCTCCAACTCCCCATCCGACCATCAAAGTGAAATGTTTTGAAAGGGAAATCTTAAGTAATAAAAAGATGCTTTAGAATTGCATTTTATGACCATGGATGCTTCAGAAAACCTGACCTGTTGTCTTTATTTTGCATATTAAAGAACAAGGGATACGCAGATGAAGGGACGAAGGGATAGGAAGATGAAGGGAGTCTTTCTGGAATGGACTCTACTGGATGATTCACTGGAGTATATTAGAGATGGAATGAGACTATAATTCCCTCAACAATATGTCAACAAAACCAACCATAAAACTGACTGAGAATTTTTATTTTCTAGTAAGAAAGTTAATACACATACACCAGTACTACAATTCCCATTCCACTATTATTACAAGGTCCATATACAACATCATTAAATTCCATGCAATAATCAACATTTCAAACAATAATCAATTTTAAAAGTATACAATTATTTATCATCGTGATTACACTTACAAAGGATCTCAAAAATCACTCATGAAGGCAACGAGCTTCACAGGTTCACAATCTATCACCATTAAGTTAAAAATGAGGTTTAGTCACAAGAGCATTTGGAAACACTATACCAAGAGTTCATCCCAACAAAGAAGGTTTATAGCTTAGAATACTTAACTAACTCAAATATTCTTCAAAGATGAAAATGTACAACCATATCCAATTGTTTACAACCAACAATTTCTATGCCATCCAACAAATACAACCCATGACATGATACTCCAGAGCATGAGAGATGGACACATTGCCTTTGGAGGCCTGATGAATTTCATCTAGAGGCTCAACATCTCACTTTTGAGGCCTAGCATTATCCTTTCAGGGCATGATGTCACCCTTATAAAGGATTTAATTTATGTAATTATTTTTTTTGTAAATTATAAAGGTAAATAAAGGGGCTCGACCCTCTTTTTATTTGTTGTTGACTCTGTTATGTTTTAATTTGTTGTTGACTTTCTTATGTGGAAAAATTGGCTTTAGATGACCTCATATAAATAGAGGTCATCTCACTTTCATTTTAGACACAACTCACTTGAGAATTACATAAAAACTTGGCTGAAATTTTTGCCCTACTTGGGCAATTCACTCTCTCTTGGATTTGGTGCAAAATGTATGCTTTTACTTGTCTATTGGTGGAATCAAGATAGCGACTTCTCTTGCATGCTTCTTCTTGGAAATTACAGTGGTGGAATATCTTGATAAGTAAGGGTTTTTTATGGTATATCTTGGATTAGCTAAGGAATTTATGCAATTATATGTGTTTCTTCTTGATTTCAAGGTTATTTTGTCAAACCCTTGGAGGAGTATAAGGGCATACACCCTCCATCAAGGTTATCTCTTTTATTGTCATTAAAAAGACTATTTAAAAGGTTGCTACTATGAGTAAAAAGACTACACCCTCTATCAAGGTTATCTCTTTTATTGTCATTAAAAAGACTATTTAAAAGGTTGCTACTAGGAGTAAAAAGACCTACACCCTTGCAGATTTACCTTGCTAAGGTTTGTTTTCTCTAGGGAGTAAAAGGGATTACACCCCTAGAGGAGTAATAAATCCTATCTCATAAACAAGAGACTCCATTACCCAATAGATAAGGCACTAATATTTTTTTATTGGAGATTGAATATTGTGCATTGGTAAACATGATTTCGAGGAGATTGAATTGTTCAAGTTTGGAATTTAATTCTGCATGCTTTAAGCTATCTTGTTCCCTAAGGGCATCTTGTTTTGCCAAGTAATTAAGTTGTTGTAACAAACATTAAGAATAAACCATTAGGGTTGCAACAAACTCACTCTCTTTCACTCTCTTACTCTCTTTTCTACCACGAAAATTCATTTGCAAGTTGTCATTATTGATCTACTGATCATAAGCTATTGTTTGGGTGGTTTACTTGCTAGTTTTAGTGGCTAGAACTCACTGCTGTAGAAAAATTTTGCTACAGCCATAAGTCCGTTACAAAATATTTCTGATAACACTTAATAACATCCGTCCTTTGCTATCAAAGTCTTGGTTTAATTATTGGGAAAATATCTAATTGTTGCTAGCTTTATTTTGCAACATCATACACTTGATTTTGATGGTTTAGTTTGCAACTATCATAACACACACGCACACACACACATACACACACACACACAACTGCATTTTTTGGGACAACAAGGTTTAGTTTGCAGCTATCATAACACACACACACACACACACACATACACAAACACACACAACTGCATTTTTTGGGACAATAAGGTTTCTTGTTGTTTCCCCATTGGTTTTGATGCTTTATTCATCATATATTGTCTTGTTCTGAGCAAGTCTAACATTGTTTTTAGGTACATAACCTCATAAAACTTTCACCAACTCATAAGGCCTCCTTCTTAAGCATCATTTCCACCATCGACCTTGACCTATAGGGGAATTCTTCAATCTCTCTCCATTTTCCATCACAATCCCCAAAGGGTCACTGGGAATCCTACCTTATGCTGGAATTGTTCTTCACTAAAACAAGGGGGACATCTATTGGCATGACAATGATAGTTTTTCCTAGTTGTGTCACACATTTGTGGCTTGGGTTGGGATTTTCCCAAACTATAAATTGTGCGATAACAAAGGTTGATTAAATTATTTTAGAAATAATGGATTTTTTGGAAAGATCATCTTATTAAAAAAGTTTCATAGTGGCACATTTACTATCAGGTTGAATTTAATAAAAGTATATTGTAAGGTTAGCTATAAATGAAAGTAGACTACATATAGAAAGGGAAAATGTACCATGATTCATAGCAAAGTCTAAATCATATCAAGCACTAAGATTTCAATTACACTAGAGAACCAATCCACATTAGTCATGAAAGGTACCCATTGTTGGGCAGGCAACACCCCCGAGAAATTTTTTTTCTGCCTTGAGAAACGTGTCACATATTTAGGTGGTTTTTTGGCACATGGTTTTTGCCGATGGTTTTCTATTTTTGATTAAGGAATTAGGGTTGTGGACTAATCCAGGTCATTGCATTAGGGTTTTGAATTAGGGTTGTGGACTAATACAGGTCATTGTGTTAGGGTTTTGGATGGTTTAGGTCATTGGGTTAGGGTTCATTTATATTCTATCGTACACGTAGACATATTCTTTCTCATCCAAATTTATTGTTGCGTACATGTAGACATATTCTTTCTCATCCAAATTTGAAAATAGATGTGATAATGTTTTAGTGGAGAATTTTCTTCATATATATAAAATACATGCTCACACGTCACATAGAGCAAATAATCTCATTTTTCAACTCATTGCATTTAATTGTTATACATCCAAATTCCCAATATTGCTTCTCCTTGGAATATTGTATTCAAATTGTGTGTAAGATTCCACATATAATACTATCAATTCGTATGGACTTAAGAAATGAAATGAAATGTCATATATTCTCTTCGATCTAGAACGATATATTATTAAATTTTACCCTAAGATTTAAGGATATATCTTTGATTTTGTGTATGATATTAGATCAAATATGAAATAATATGTTATTCAATCCCTAGTGAACACTAGGAGTGGGTCATCCTTGATACCTTGATATTGTATATGTAATAAAGTCAAATTATTAAAGTTACATTCTTATAAGAAACTAAATTATTTCACAAGTTTTTTTTATGATTAAGTAGGAGATTGACGTAGAGTTAAAGTTAACTAAGATATTAACATAGAGATTTACCATGATTTCTCAATTATTATTTATAATAGGCACTAGATTAGCAACCCAGGCCAAGTACTTGACATTGGTTTCAACAATGAAATTATGTCTTATATCAGGTTGGATCAAATATGAAATGATATACCATTGATTTCTAGAGATTATTAGGATTCAATGAGCTCTCTTTGATCTTATGTATGATCTTGGGTTAACTATGAAATTATATGTTTTTAGGTTTTTGTGGTTGTTAGGATTTAAGGATTAATCCTTAATATCAAATATGTAATGAGATTTGATTGTTATAAGGTTTATAGGCTTTATACTTCTATCACACACTAAGTTTACTACTAGGATTCAAATAACACATACATTCCTTAATACATTAAGGAGTTAGTATGTCAAGTTCTACCTATCCACTCAAATCCCCACAAACTAAAATGATAGATATTACATTAAGCACTAGTTAACATGCTTCTCATAGAAACAATGGTCTTGAACAAGATTCAAACAATATTTGTGTTCTTTGTCTCTTAGTTATTAGTATCAACAAGGTTCCTCTGTCTTTATTTTTTGGAAAGGTGATGTTATAATCAAAATTGCAAAGTAAGACATTTGCTACCATGTGGACCTCAAAAAATCCTTCTCAAAGATGGTAACAACTAATCCACTCTTAGATAGGATTCAAAGTATATTAGAGATGGAATGAGACTATAATTCCCTCAGCACTATGTCAACAAAACCAACTATAAAACTGACAGAGGAATTTTTATTTTTATTTTTATTTTTAAGTAAGAAAGTTGATACGCGTACACCATTACTACAATTCCCATTCCACAATTATTACAAGGTCCATGTACAACATCATTAAATGCTATGCAATAATAAACATTTCAAACAATAATCATTTTTAAAAGTATATAATTATTTATCATCATGATTAAACATTTCGAACAATAGTCACTTTTAAAAGTATGCAATTATTTATCATCGTGATTGCACTTGCAAAGGATTTCAAAAATGACTCATGAAAGAAACGATCTTCATAAGTTCACAATCTATCACCAATAAGTTAAAAATGAGGTTTAGTCACAAGAGCATTTGGAAACAATATACCTAGATTTCATCCCAACAAAGAATGTTTATAATCTTAGAATACTTAACTAGCTCAAATATTCTTCAAAGATGAAAATGTACAACCATATCCAATTGTTTACAACCAACAGTTTCTATGCCAATCAACAAATACAACCCACCTTTTTCCAATAAGAGTGTCAAGAAAAGGATGATGCTCAACAAGAGCCAAGATAAAATAAAAAAATCATTATTCCTATCATTACTTTACACCATAATCTAATTTAAACATTTAAACAAACACTTTAATGCAAACAAATGACAAAAATATTATTAAGACAACAATGCAAATACATGTAAAGAAAACTATAAGTAAACCATTCTCATTTCTTGCTAAGCTACAACCTCCACTTTATTTCTCATGGATCATTTTCCAATAACATTTAGATCATAAGTAAACCATTCTCATTTCTTGCTAAGCTACAACCTCCACTTTATTTCTCATAGGTCATTTTCCAATAACATTTAGATAATATTAAACATTAATAAATCATTGTATATGAATTTCTCAACTAAACCATTATGTCAAACACATCACATATATTTCTACCCATCTGTGAACCAAACATTTCCATGTTAAATCACATTCTTTCTACTTAAACTCCATTTTTATTAAACCTATGTTATATTGATTTCATTCCATAGATATATTCATAAAAGTTACGTAACAATAGAGATGAAAGGACTCTCATAATAAGGCTACATTTCTCCACAACACATACATTGTAAGTTTAGTCCATCCCTTTAGAGGCAAGAACTATGCTTTATCTTTTACTTGCATTCAAGCAAGGAAATTGCTTTTCAATATAAGACCATACGAGCTACAACCATGTCCATTTTCTACACACAAACAACATGACAATACTTTTCTAAGCAATCCATTCCCATCATTTATCGAACCAATAGTTAGGCCAAGAGGCCACACAAACAATATGACAATACTTTTCTAAGCAATCCATTCCCATCATTTATTGAAGCAATAGTTAGACCAAGAGGCCACACAAGGAAACATCAAACCTGGTGTAATTTCATGTCGAACACTATGAGGTGCTAAAATAATAATTAAAACTACAACTGTTACAAATGTAAGAGGGTAAAACTATTACCCATATGGAAAAAAAACATTCTTCACTCATAATGCAAACTAGAGAAGCTATACTAGAGCTAAGTGAGACACCTAATCCTCTCTTATTAATAGCACATACATTAGTCAATCAACATAGAACACACAACAACTTTTCACAATCATGTTAAAATCATAGAATACAATATTTATTTCTTCAAAAACGAGTCTTCAATTTATGCCTAACAAAAGTAATTTGTTCATAGTCTAGCCAAAGAAAATCCACAACCCACTCATGCCTGTGCATTCCAGAAATTTTGAGAATTTGTAGTTTATTGAAAATTTAGGAATTTCACCTCACAAAGAGGTTCTTGTATCTAGTCCACGTGAACTTCATCCTTCGGGGTGATATACATATTAATTTACAATAGAAAATAGTCAATAATATTTCATCTCACTTCAACCCAACACTCCAAGTGTCCCAAGAGAAAAGGTACCAAACATATGACAACAAGTTCCATCCCTTAGTATTCACTTTTCCAAGCATAAATCAATGCTAAAATCACTTTAATTACTACATATTTACAATATTAAATCTTCTCTATTATCTTCAAGATATATGTTATAGGACTTAACACTTTCATCCTTATCTTATGTCAAATTAGCAAGAACAACAAGTGTTGGAAATTACCCAATCAAGAAGACAATGCTAACTGAAAATCAAATATTCAATTACTCAATTTTAGATGACTGAAAAGATTACACACACACACACACACACACACACACACACACACACACACNNNNAGAGAGAGAGAGAGAGAGAGAGAGAGCAATCACATGTGTGTGTGTGGTAGAAATGAAGTGTGTGTGTGTGCACACACACACACACACACACTTCATTTCTACCACACACACAGACACACACATGTGATTTCTTAGATTGTGATGAGTGTTGACATTTCCTCGTTGTTGATTTACTTAGAACTTACATTCTTATTAATGGCCATGTAACATTGTTGATCTTTGATGATGATTTATAATGGTTAGTCCTTGTAACAATGTGGTTGATATTATACACATTTTTTGAATAACATGCATATTGATGTACCTCCTTGTTATGATGCTCTTGATTTATGATGATGATGTTGTTGCATGTGCATTGGTATGATTGGAAGGACTAATCCATCACAAGTTGAGACATTGATGGAAAGACAAGAAACACACTCAAGGGAAAGGGCTCATGAATTGATGAAGTTGACCACCATATTCTAGAGATTATGAATCCTTAGGGAAGGGGAAAAGTTGAAATAATGATCTCTACTAAAGTTAACTAGGGTAAAAGGGCTATGGGGAAAGAGATGTAACTTACTTTTACCTTATTCTTGACACTCATAATTTCACCCTCAAACTCAATTTCTCCCTTGCATGAGAAGGGGGAAGGAAAATAGGTAAATACTATAATTATGCTACACTTAAGAGGATTACACAAGTATTTCTTGCCTTAGAGAGTGATGACAAACCTAAGAGGAAAGTATCGAGGTTTCACCATTTTTGTGAAAGAAATCTATGATTTGAATTTTGTACTTGGTAGAGAAGCTTATTAGTTGCTTTAACCCAGTCTAACTAAATTAAGAGGTTGGGAGTGTATTTCCCATTGATGGGGTACTGAGGCTCATTTGTGCATGGCTACTTGTACTATTCTTTTTGGTCTCTTGGGACGTAATTTTCTAGTATGAATGTGTTCACCAAGGACAAGGGTGTTAATACTATTATTGCAAAGGGGCACCACTATTGAGTGAGTTTGCAATCGTCAGGGGTGGGGGTGGTAGTAATATCACTACACACCATATCTTGAGGGTTTTTTTTTTTTTTTTTTTTTTGTAGTTTAGGAGCTTCTCCACCACACTAAGGTTGATCATTTAGGAGTCTAATCTATTATGATTCTTTAAGAAACCATGCATTACTTATAGAGAGTTTCTATGTTCCCTAAAGTTCCTCACCTCATTACCTGCAAAGGTGGTGCATTGGTTGGGTGAAAAAATGACCCTTGGGTGCAATTTCCTCCTTTGATTGAGGATTATATCATAGGAATCTAGATAACTATTGGGATCAACACTTGAACTCTAGCAAGCTAAGGGTTACAAGTATTCATTATCATGTTTAAATTTTATACCACTAGTTATATTGATTAAATTGTGAAGTAATTGAATGCATTATGGGATCTTGGCATACCTTCCTTATCTTATGTTCTTGTTGGGTTATACTCTATTTGATTTAGATCTAGTTACCTTGTTGTGTTATAGTCTTTAAGGAAAAAAAAATTGTTGTTTAAGTAACACCTAGATTGGTTGTTACAAAGTGGTATTAGATCCCTAGGATTCCCAACTAAGAGCCTTCGGGGGATTAAAATAATGATGAATTCACTACTTGCAATGATTGACCCAGGAACATGACATACTGAGGTACTCAACAGTGAATATTGAAAGTGATTATTTTTTACTAACTAAAGAAAATTGTATCAATTAATTGTTGCATGCTAATTGTGTTTCTATATTTCTTAGTTGGTCTTTGATTTCTAGTTGTTGTTGTTATTATTATTATTATTATTATTAGTTGGTTAGCTTAGGAGTAGAGTTAGCAATTGTAAATATTTGTTTATGTTTCTTGAATTGCTTTAGTGTAGAGCTAGTAATTGAATATTAGATGCCTTGTTTAGGATTATTCTAAATCTTGCATTGTTTTGAATTGTGACTAATTACTTGATCATTTAACACTACATTGGTTTTAATTTGTTTCAATATTTCATAGAAATAAATAAATTGAATCAAAGAGTCAAATAGAACATATAACCATTTGGTGTATTTATAAATACCCTAGCCTTCTTGAAAATAATAATTCTATTAGTGGTTACCCATAATCCATGACAAGAAAGGAGATCTTGAAAACAAAACAAAGTTGAGCATGAACATACATTAACAGAATCCCCCCCGAATCCTTTTTCTTGAGAACAAAAACCCTAACATCTTTTAAGTGTTATGATTATAAAATAGAAATGATTTTTTTTCAATAGTAGATTCAAAATACTTGAAAAAAAAAAGGGTATTCCAACATAGGATGAACACTTTTACTAACCACTCATACAACCATATCAAAGATAAAAAAAAATCGATGTTTTTATGTGGTTAAAACCATTGAAGAGGGAAACAATCCACAACCCCAACCAACGTGGCCACTTGAGGCAGTATATTAATGCAAAATAGAAACATTTTACAAGAGATTTTCTCACAATCAATCATCATCAAATGACCATCCATTCTCTTTAAATAGAGATCATGGACTAATCATGTATTAATCCATGGATCAATGTAGCCTTTGATATTGAGGAGAATATGAGCCGTTAGATCACTCTATGTTTAGAACATATTGTGACCATCGGATTACATAACTACAAATGCATACTAAAGAAACACACTACAAAACACATGTTTACCTAAAGAAACATTAGACCAAGTTGATATTAACTAACTCCTAAGTGTTTAAATATCCTAACATCCCCATTTAAGAACAACTTGGGATAGGATTGAAGGATTTAAAAAAGTGATAGAATAGGAGAAGGAAGGAGGAATTAGAGCCTATCCCCCCTTAATCACAACTTCCTGAACTCCTAACATAGATCAAAGTTTAGAAAATTTTACTTTTGTAAGAGATTTGTGAAAATGTTTGCAACTTGGTATTTTGTAGGGAAAAAGAGCACTTCAATAAATCGATCATGAATGAGCTTCTGATGAAGTGCATGTGTATCTTGATGTGTTTGTTTCACTGATGTTGAACTAGATATTTGGTGATCTTTATGGCACTCTGATTTAAAACTAGAGGGTGTTCATATACTTGTGATGAAATCCAAACTCTGAAAGGATTCGTTGAAGCCACAAGGCTTCTTGAATTGCATTAACCACTTCTCGGTAATATGCTTCTATTGAAGAAAGGGAAATAGCTTAATGTTTCTTAGAATCCCAAGTGACAAGTTTGGAACCAAGGCTAAAAACATAACATGTAGTAGACTTTTGATCATTAGGATTACTGGTTGAATTTGAATCAATGAAACCAACCAACAAAGGAGCCCCCCCTGAACTATAATGTATCACAAACTAAACTATACCTTAGACATACCGAAGTATCTTTTTTTTTTTCTTTCCAGTGGATTTCATGGGGTTTTTTCATATACTTGGAAACAAGACCAACATCAAAGGAGATATCAAGATGGGGATGAGTCAAATATAAGAGGATTGTTGGTTGTGGAGCCTGATTATCTTCCTGATTCAGAGGTCTTTGTTTTCATTCATGTTTATACCCCATGAAGACTTTACACCCAGGAAGAATGTACACTCCT
>CBVK0100184802.1:0-13964 GCA_900067695.1 Picea abies
TACTTCTTATCAACCATGAAAAAAAAATAATGAGTCATATTTACATCAAACACTATTGGGTCCATTACCCAAACCTTTATGCTACGAGTCTTTCTTCAAGGGTTGACATCAATGACAACCAACCTTAATCAACACATGCAAAGACAATGAATGCACCTTCCAAGGATCTCAAGTCAATTGCATCATGATAAGTATATTAAATCAATAAAAGAACCTTCCAAGCGTGTACATCCAAACCACCTCAACAAAATAAACAAGTACTCAAATACCCTATGCAATTTTCCAAGTTTAGGTATGGGAGGGTTGAAAAAACAACCTATTGGGTGAATTGTACCTCAAGTTTAGGAGTGTTTCCCAAGTAGACCCCTCTCTATTACATGCATACAAAGTGACATGGATGGGTGAAAGACTCTTGGGCATGGGGTTCATGACATACCAGGGACTATAGTATCTCATTTACGGGTGCCTTTTTAGAGGGTGTGTTGCACCTTCATTTTCAATGCAACCTTTTTCCAAGCCCATTTGTTGCCTTTTGTACTTTTAAGATGTTTCCAAGTTGAAGCCAAGGTGGGGCTTCCACCTAAGCATGAAAAATAGTGTTGACACATGCTCCTCCTTCATTGGCATTTTGTATTAGTAATTTTTCATGAGTCCCATCAGTTTCTTATGAGATACATTTCATTGTCCTCGGGATCCCTGGGTGAGCATATAGAAGGTTTGTGATTTGGCTTCTATCTTTTTTCTTCTACAAGCCTCTGGGCCTTCATCCCCTTCTTCCCATGAAATGTGAGACATCCATTCTTGGGTTAGTACACCCAAAAATCCCAAAAGGTAAGGAGATGGGGGATGAAGTGTGGAAAGTGACAAGTATGGTTGAGAATGGCATGATGAATCATCAAGAGGGTCTCCCAGTATCCATCATATCCCTAAGGGTGACCCACTTACTCGGGCGCAATGCCAACCACCAAGGTGAAACAAGGCAAAGAACATAATTTCCAAGCAGACGTTACATAATCAAAAGTAGTTTAAAATGCAACACACTCAAATGCTTCAAATATTGAAATGCAAATCACCATAATACATGGCTTGTAGCTCATGGAGCAATACCCAATGTCTTCCGGAATTCGGATGATGTGGTGGATACCATCATGATGAACCTAGAACTATGGTGGTGAGGTGGGTCTCTATCTAGAGAAAAACTCTTCTCCCGGTCTTAGAAAATGTTCCTTCTTTATCTACAAATCCTTGCCAAAAGTCTCAATATGAAAATACTTCTATTTGGTAGCGTGAGCCTTTGACTGTTCTTATATGGCCACGTATTGGCATCTATCAATATCTGAGCACAATGGTGGTTGGGAATATTTATAGAATAAGCTTGGGTTACCAAAAGGATACTCACCACAACTCTCAAGGGATGGACGAGAATTATCATGAGCATGTTGCGACAAGTTATCTTCAAATAATTCTATAACAATATCATCATCAGGTTGCCAAACATCTTAATCATATACGTATGAAGACCATCTCAGAAGATGACAACTCAACCCATTTTTCTTGAGAGCTACCTTCAATGTCATAAATGGGATCTCTATCAATGATGAAGAAACCCACATCCCATCTACATCTCCCAACCTGTATGAAATCATCAATGTGTAGATCATCCATGTCAGACAGGTCCTTCACAAAAGCATTTGCATCATTGGGATTAATCATTTCTTCATCTTCATGTGCAAGGGGGAAATAAGGTCGAACAACTTCATCTTCATCAAGCGGGAGCACGGATACCAACGTCTCACTCTACTCATCTGGATCTTGCACTTCATCAAGGTCTTCTTCTTCTTGGCAACTTTCCTCATGGATTTTCTCTTTAACCAATTCCTTGTCACGAAAGAATTCACCATCTTGATCTTGATCTCTAACAAGTTTGCAGACTTCTTCGAGCATAAAAAAGGATTGATCTTGAGATAGAAATCCTTCCTGGTAGCCGTACCTTTTTGTCAGAGCATTACACAGTGACTTTACTCCAAAGTAAGAAATGTAAACCTCCCATGCCATGTTCGAGGTAGGATTCCTTTATAATTTTGAAGGATAGTGTTGTTCTCTTCCTTTCTTTGCACACAGAATTTCACTAGGAAGTCCTTAATATGGCAGTGTTCAAGTAACTGTTCATAGAACTCATTTCCTTCCTATATGTTTTCCTTGAGGGACTCAAAACTTTCCTCATTACTATCATCCTCAATCTCTTCTTCCTCAATTTTTCTTTCATCAGATTTTAGAAGAAGTGTTTCTTTCAAACCTTCAATAAGTTATAAAAGAAACGAACATCCCTAGAGAACATCCTCAAGGTATTGAAAAATATCTTCAAGCTTATGATTTCTAGGGCCCCAATGCTTGAGGAAGTCTCGGATAAGGATTATTGAAGAAGAAATATTTTTGGGGATACAAGAATATATGATCCAATCTCTTTGCATTTCTTCAAGAGATAAGAGAAACAACTGCACAATCACATCTTATTGTTCTATGCTGCAATGTATGATGAATTCAGAAAACTCATCGACATGTGAAATAGCCTAGGATGGATCACCGTCGAACTTAGGAACATGAATCAACTTTTTCATCGAGCATTTATTTGGATACTAATAAACAAACTAAACATTTAATGCTTTGTATGCCTCATGAAAACGCCACAGAGACATATTTCCATCACTTGGATAAATACTTCAATAGAGTCGCCAGATGAGATCAAGGTTCATCAAAGGATGGAAAGGGGGGAATCAGGGAAGGGTGGGTTCTTGGAAGGTGGATTCACTAGATGAGATTCAAGAGGATCTCATCAAGGGTGGAAGGAGAACGTTCGTCGAGTGGAGTTTTCAGGCAAGCTAGGGGTAAAGGCTTTGGGATGGAAGCTTGCAAATATGTTGTTAGGGTATGAAAGAGGATTCAAAATACTCCTCGACAATGACACCAAAATGTTATCATGCAAACTGTAGGTTGGGAAAATCCCAATCCAATCCACACAATGGCGATAAATGTGGGAGAGCTTACCCATTATCACCTCGGATAAACCCTCCCTCGCTTTTGTGAAGGAAGAATCCAACACAAGGGGAACTCTTGGGTGACCCTAGAGGGAAATAAAGTGGAAAGTGAGAGTATGGAAGTGAATCCTCTATAGGTCAATATACTAAATGAGAAAAGTCTTGATAATGAGTCTCGAGGATGGAGGATGGTTGTCAAAGCCTTGGGTACCTACACCAGTGTGTTACACATGTCTGAGACAAGACAAATAACCAAGACACAAGCCTAAATGTCAAAGGGACAAGCAAGTGAATCTTGTTTTCCTAAATTGTAGCAGTAAACAAATATATATATCAGCAATGGAATCAATCATTTTCTGCAGAAATAAAAATCAAAACTATCAAGTAATTATTGGATAATGAAGCACTGAACCAATAGATAACTGTGTACTTTAGCACAAGTTTTGACGGAGAATCGGGGCTGCAAAAAAGATGTTTTTAGATATTTTTCAGAGCATCCAAATGGTTTTAGAAAATATTTTCTACATCAACAACTTTTATCCCAAGAAACTAGCCAACAACTTGCCCAACGATAGCCAATATCAAGTAGATAAACAATAGCAACTTGCCAACTATTTTCAAGGGTAAAAGAGTGAGAAATTAAGCTTGAAAAGGAGAGTTTGCAGCAACCCTAATGGTTGTAGGATAAGTTTGTAACAACAGCAAGATATCCTCGACCAATCAAAATGCCCTAGTGGCTCGAGCAAGATTAAAGTATAAGGAAAAGTTTCCAACTTAGACAATTACAATATCTCGTGTTTTCATGTATCCCAATGCAATGATTTTTTTTCTCCAATGCAAGAAGATTAGTGCCTTTAACTATTCGGTTGTGGAGTCTTAAAAATTAAAGAGCTATTTGAGCTACTTCCTTGGGGGTGTAATCCCTTTTACTCCCCAAGGAAATCTAAGCTAACTAGGAAAAATCCTAGGAGGGTGTAAACCCTTTTACTCCTTACCTAGTCCAAGCAACAACAAGATAAACCTCCTTTTAACCAAGAAAATCCACCATAGAGAAATAAATAGACCTCCACTAGAGATAGTGCATCATCCATCCATCCAATAGTCAAAGAAAAACCATTACGAGAGCAAGTGACAAGAGAGATATGTGAAAATTCCCAAGTAGGGTGCAAATTTCAGCCAAGAATGTCTTCTCTCAAGTAGAAGCTATGTTAAAAATTAAATGAAATGATCTCTATTTATACAAATCCTACTAAAAGTGTTTGTCCACTTAATTTTAGGATTAAACACAAATTAAGGGGTCAAAAACCCTTAACTTTCCCCTTTTACACAAAAATAATATTTAATTCATATTTTACACATGAAAGAAACCCTAAAAGTAAGACGTCACCCTCCTTGGGAAACTTTTTGGCACTTTTTGCAAGTCATTGGAGTAGAATATGGAAGTTGTTGGGAAATACAGGGATTCCCTCTCAAGTGTTGGGTATTCCTCCTCCAAGCCAGGCCTTCTCCCATCAAAGCGTGCCAAGCGTCAAGCAACAACAAAACCACCAGCACAACCCTATCCCTAGGGTGACATCAAGCTCCTCAAAAGTGATGTTTTAGCCTCAAGAGAAAATCGTTGGGCTAGCTAAGGGTTGGGTTATGTCCTCCATGGTATCTCCTCAGGCCTCCAAAGGCTAGTATCTTCATCCAGTTTGTGGGCCATGGTATCCAACCTACGGGCTTCAAGCCCAAGCTAGCTTGTTCTTCCAAATTTTTCCACCAACTAGGTCCTGCAAATACAATGAATCCGCCCCCCAAGGATCTCAAGTCAAATGCATCATGATAATTAAATTAAATCAATAAAATATCCATCCAACAATTTACATCCAAACCACCTCATCAAAATAAACAAGTGCTTAAAGACCCTATGCAATTTTCCAAGTTTAGGTATGGGAGGGTTGACAAAGCGACCTATTGGGTGAATCGTACCTCAAGTTTAGGAGTGTTTCCCAAGTATACCCCTCTCTAAGATATGTGGACAAAGTGACATGGATGGGGGTAAGACTCTTGGGCATGGGGTTCATGACATACAAGGGACTGTTGTATCTCATTTATGGGTGTCTTTGTAGAGGGTGTGTTGCACCTTAATTTTCAATGCAACCTTTTTCCAAGCCAATTTCTTGCATTTTGTCCTTTTAAGATGTTTCCAAGTTGAAGTCAAGGTGGGGATTCTAGCTATGCATGAAAAACAATTCCCACTTTGACCCTACCTTGGTCACATCATGCTTCCTCAAGTTGAAGTCATGTGTGGGGCTTCTACCTAATCATGAAAAATAGTGCCCACACGTGCTCCTCCTTGGTTGGATTTTTGTATTAGTTATTTTTTACGGATCCCATCAGTTTATTATGAGATAAATTTCATTGTCCTCGGGATCCCTAGGCAAGCATCTAGAAGGTTAATGATTTGAATTTTATCTTTTTCCAGCTACAAGCCTCTAGGCCTTCGGCCCCTTCTTCCCATGAAATGAGGGACAATCCCTTCTTGGGTCAATACACATGAAAACCCCAAAAGGTAAGGAGATGAGGGGATGAAGTGTGGAAAGTGAAAAGTATGGTCGGGAATGGAATGATGACTCATCAAGAGGACCTCCCAGTATCAATTCTATCCCTAAGGGTGACCCACTTGCTAGGGCGCAATGTCAACCACCAAGGTAAAACAAGGCAAAGAGTATAATTTCCAAGTAGCCATTACATAATCAAAAGCAGTTTAAAATGCAGCAAACTCAAATGCCTCAAATATTGAAATGACACTCATCATAATACTTGGCTTGTACCACATGGAGCAAGACCCAATGTCTTCTGGAAGCCAGTTGATGTGGTGGATACCCTCATGATGAACCTGGAACTGTGGTGGTGAGGTGCGTCTCTGTCTGTGCAAGTGGACATTGTTGGTCAAGTTGTCTCTCAGTACTCCATGTCTGCAACCTAAGGGCCTTGAGACATCATTTCCTTAGTTATCCCTAGGAATTTGGGATGACACTTCTCATACCCTCACTGTAAATTGCAAGGCTTTTTTTCAAAAAAAACCCTGAAAATTTGCCGAAATAAAAATGTTGATAACTTTACTTCTCATACTCCATTTCGGTCAATTTGTTTTTTGAAATTGGGCATTTTCTGAGAGGAATTCAAATATCCAATTTGTTTTGGCAAATTCTGCTCAAAAAGTTTCAGAATGTAATCTGAAATGTGCCGCCCCTTTTTTCCTTTAAAAAAAATCTGCAAAAGACCCAAAAAAAAATTCCCTTCTTTTGCCCAAGGAAAGTGCTCTGATGCAATCACAGGCTGGCAAGATCACCAACTCTTATACTAGTGTAATATCCCCAAAATAATGGGTTGGGATATTATGTCCTTATGTGCAATAAGTGTTCTTGATGCTCTAATCTAGTTGACAAATTTTCACAAACAGTCAAACAAATTGCATGTAATACAAATACACCAGAAATAAAAGAGACAATATGTGGTATTTTATTATGAATGAAGATTGAATACAACAATTCAATGGTTTTTATGGCAGTTGTAATACCTCAATGGAAAACACACAATATAACCCAAAAATATGGAATCATGAGATGGCCTCCTCAACAAATGAGATCAAACCCTCCAAGTGCCATAACCTCTCCAAGCAACTCACTACAACCCAAAACTAAAATCAAAACACAAGATGAAGCTCCAATGAAGATCTAGGATGGATCTTCCTCCTTGTCTAGCTAGGGTGGATATTGCACCATTGAAACTAAACTACAATGGAAGGGTTTTGTCAAAACCTTGGCTCCAAGAGCATTCCAAAGAGATCAATCCAACACATGATGCCAAAGTGAAGGTTACCCCTCTAATTATTCTTCCTCCGAGCCTTCTAGATCTTTCCCTTTTGAACAAATCAAACCCTTACCTTGTTTTCCCTCCAATTTTCACTTAAACATTAAAAATCACTTTTTAATGTTTAAGTAATTAATAATTTAGCTTTTTAATACCTGAAAGTGGTTAATTGGCTTCTAAGATATTCCTGAATGTCAAAAACCCCTTTCTCATCATTTCAACCTTTAGATATTTCCATCATGGTTCCAACAAACTATTACACTCATGTATCCCTTCAGATAATATGGTCCCAATAACACATTTAGTGTATTTAATTAAAGTATGCCCAATAATGACCAAAATTACAAAAATCGTTGAAACACCATGGAACCAAGAGCGGGTTGTGAAAAAATGATCTTGATGATAAAAGATGGTGAATGGACTAGCCTGGGCTCCATAAACTCCTCCAAATTGCCTGATCCCCCTCTTAATCACCACTTAATCTTCTGACCAAGCTGACATAAACCCATAAGGTCGCCTCCAACTGTAAAGAAGGGGAATCCAAAGATGGGGACATTACAATCCTCCCTTCCCAAATATTTCATGTCCTCAATAAATGCCATAAAAACCTGATGCTCCATCGACTAATCCAGATTGAAGCTGAAAATGATACCAAGGTCCCTGATCCATGAGGATCCAAGAACTCTCACAGAGGTCCAGGAGGATCCAAACCGCTCATAGGGATCTAGAAAGGGTAAAAAAGATCAAAATTAAACTATCTCAAAATTTTGAGAAAATGACATCATTGTGAAGAGCTTGTTGTCTTCTTTCCAACTACGCAAATGGAAAGTCAAACGGAGGTTGTATGCAAAAGTTATGGCTAGTCAAAGTTTAGGTCAAGTAGGGAAAAAGTCAACCATAAAGAGACATGTGGCATGCTCAAAGAGAAACACGTGGCAGGATCATAGGTTGATAAGTGGAAGATCCAAGGTGACATGTGGCATCATACAGGTGATGTGGCGGAAGCTGAGTTGACATTCATACCTCCAAGTGGATGAATGGCAGGTTGACACATGGCAGACAAGTGGTTTAATCATCATTTGACAAGTGGCAGGGTTGAGCCAATGAGAGGCCACCACGTGGTGACCCCTCATTGGCTTATATTGGTTCAGTTGTTAAAATTTTTGTTAGTAGCGAGGTTTGACCACATGACCTCCCAAAGGTCTTAACAAAGTCTGCTTTGCCAATGTACCACACCGTGTGCCTTGTCAACTATATGGCATATTAATAATTTAAATTGGTGCAAAGTTTCATATGGGCGCCAAAGGGTCGAGGGCCTAAGCCCTCAACCCTTGGCCCTTGGTCTTATTACATGCCATATGATCTAAACCATAGCACGAGGGGATTAACACATAATCCGACGGGAGTTACATTATACATATAACATATAATTATATGTTACATCACACATAACCATATATTCCAAAAGGTTTGCACAGAGGTTTTGATTATATACTATATAAAGCATATATGTATATCCATATGTAACAAAAATCCATGGGATATGGTGGTCAGTGGGAATGAAACCCCCGATCCACCAACCATGCAAACAACTTAAACAACCTCTGCTAGCCAACGTGCCATGGATAAGGTTTGTTAAAACAAGCCACTGTACTTGTAATTAAATGATTGTGTGGGGAAGCATATAGTTCAGAACTAACCAACCTATATGCCACAAATTTCAGGAGTTTGTTTAGAACAAGCTCCTATTTAATGGGCGCACATTCCAAGTCTTGGGACACACAATTTTATGTAGAGATTTTGGTCTCGTAATACATGTTGAGGGTACAAGGCATATGAGGCTACACCATAAAGCATGCCAAATGGTACCTTGACGGAATTTCAAGTATTTTATATCAATTTTGCACAATTTTTCATCGAAAATTCAACGGTGCACTCTACTTCCGCATTTAAGCAAAGCAACAAAAGGTCATTGTATTATTTTTTGTGCCAAGGGGATTACGGGACACTGTAAGCAGAATATAGCCAACTTCATACTCACTTTTCTCAGTTTTTCGAGAGGAATGCAAGGGTGATGTCCCTTTTCTGCGTCAGAGCAGCATATTTGAAAGGCGTCTTCAACTCTTGTATTGTAAATCTCTTTTATTGTAATTGAAGCATTTGAGCATTAATAAAGTGATTCTTCATTTACTTATGTAAGATGGATTATGGAAGTTATGATCATCAGTTAAAGTGTTTGTTTGAGTAAGATAAATCACTTCCATGTTATAAGAATTGTCAATAAAAGATCTTTGAAAAAGAAAGTGGTGTTGAACTTGGTGATTTTTTTAGATCAAGTGTTGTATAGGTTCTGTCCATTTTTTTATCAGTCCCAAACCACCCTATAAGATGCGATTCATCCTTCGCTCAAGGCGTGGTCAGTAAGGTACTGACATAAGAGGCCTCCTGAAAACTGCCAACAAGTAAGGTGACTTGGTGCTGCAACAACTCAATCAACCCATCAAGGAACTTATATACTAGGGAACCAATCTCATGAAAGCAAAAACTGGCTCTCGCCTCTATGTCAATTGTTGAACTGTCTACTACTTAAATCGCAAGGTCCTAAGCTAATCTCAGAAAGGAACCACCATGTTAATGTTGTGCCACTCTGATCATAACCATTTGACCATCATGCCTCGTATACCTCCTCCTCCTCTTGTACTCCTACCTGAAATACATGTAAGGGATAAATTTACTACCATGAATAGTATCCTGCATAGACGTCCAAGTGAAATCGCGGCTTGTAAATCCACTGCCATACTCGATCTCAAATTTTGGAAAAGGAATTTTGTCCCAATCACTGGCAATGACTCTAGGTTTCTCATGGACTCTAGACATTTCTCCACCAGATAGCTCTATCACATGTGCTTCCCCATACTCATAAGATATCACCGGAAAGTGCATGAACTGGTCAAACACCGCAAACATACTCTCTGTCCATTATACCCTCAATAAAATTATGATGCAATTTGTCCACATGCTTTCCAACTCTCGCCCAGAAATGGTCGAAGACTACATCCATCCCGTGAAATGAGTGTGCCCTGACCTGCTCTGCTGACAATTTGTATGCTCCCCTACATCGTCTGCAAGGCCTCTCCATGTGAACCTCTCTTAGATCTACATGAATGATGTGAAACACTTTATGCTCCTAACTGTTAGAATATAATGTATGTGCTCATTTTACCATTGACAATATCACTATTTTCACCCAACCATAGGCCGAAGCCACCCTCCGAGCACCTTAACCTTGACAGAGAATCACTCTGGAAGCAAACCCCAGGCTAGATAGCCAAACAAGGGTAGCACACCTTTCCCCAAGGATAGCGCACCAACAAGAAATGATCAGATAGTCCAAACCCTAGCCAAGAGATAGTCCAAGCCAAAACCGTTATGCTAGCTACAACAGCTGCAATGGTAGCTCTCCTCAAACCTGCGCACAAGTGTTGCTCTGCAATTCTGAGACTTCCTACCAGAATGAAGACTGGCCTCCTGTATTTATAGTAATTTTGGCTAATTTCCTGGGCCGACTTCTCATTCTGGGTATCTATCTGTTCAGTATATATTATTTCTTCTGGCCGACTTCTTATCTTGGAGGCTAATAACCTAATATAAATTATCTTCTTGAGTCGACAAGTCTCCTAGGGTTATTAGCCAACTCATTAGGGTTTCTTCTTTCTTCCTGGAGTATTTTATTCTCGTCAGGTTTACACGTGGAGGTAAATACCTCCCACAGCTACCATAATATCAACACTCCCTCCTAGCTAGGGAGGTATTACAGGTAATGGTCTTGAGCACAAAACATACCATTCACCCGGTAGCATCAACATAGTCGTCTAGACTATCTCATGACTAGATCATGAGCACCATCATCACCATCAATGTCATCAGCTACATCATCTCTCGAAACCATACTCTATCTGAGTAATTAGACATGATTCTCACTCCACAGAGTGACACAAGAGCTATTCTTCTAATCTAGAAGAATAAATGTTATGAACCATTTTTTGTCTGGGAAAACTCTGTTCATTGATTATCCATCTAGCCGATAATCATTTTCAACATTGTTCATAGTCTTCAAGGCAATTGGAACAATATCATTCAATAGAACACAACTATGTCTATCCATAGTAGTACACAACTACAATCCAGTGGTACACTACCACACCAAGTAGCACACAGGTACTTGATCAGTGACGTATAGTCACAAACAGTGGAACTCATCCACCACAATGGTATACATCTACTGTCTTCATGACAATCATCTAATATCAACCTGCACAGAAACAATGTTATGATATAGAACTAAATCATCTAGGTCATTCTTCCACTCACATCTGTGAGATCTCGGAAGAGCATCTACCCTTAAAAAGTAAGACATCAATGATGAGATATCTGGATTATTCTTCTCAAGCAAGGCAGAACAATTATCTTGATTTTTTAGCCTGGACCATTCCCCACCCTAGGCCATTCTTCCGACTCTAAACAAAGTGTAACCTGGAGAGAATGAATCTGCCCTAAGGAATGTCTTTCCCTGATTGTTGAACCTGGACCATTCCCTGCCCTAGGCCATTCCTCCGGCACTAAACAAAGTGCAACCTGGAGAGAATGAATACACCCTAAGGAATGACTGTCCGAACCATTTCCCCTATTAACCACAAGAGGAAAAGATTGTCCTGTACCAACCTCCAAAACAAATCATTCCCCATGTTAACCACAATGAGAAATAGTTGTCCGGCGAGGCGGGCCAATATTCTTGAGTAACCCTCAAGAAGAGAGACTGCCCTAGACCACTTCCCATGTTAACCACAATGGGAAGTCAATGTCTATGGTACATCAGCAATCTGGACCATTTTCCGAACTGGAAAATGTTTGTTCGTCAGAAATCTCAATCCACTTTCCGAACTGGAAAGAATCTACTCATCCTGGACCATTTTTCGAACTGAAAAATGACTGTCCATCAATCAATAATACATCAGTGCTCTCTCCCAACCTGGGAGTAATCTCTTCCTTTTTCAATAAGGAAGTCATCTCCATGAGCCCCAGCTTGAGTACGCAAACTCTTTCATCTTGGACAGAAGCTTTACCAAAATGTTTGCTTATTTGCTCATCTGTGGAGATATGTATTGGAGAACCACTTTTCTCCTTTCTGGACTTTATCACAGATAATGTAATGCTTGATTTCAAATGTAATTCGGTCTGGAACATTTTTTTTCTCTGAAGGCTTCATGTAGCTCTGATCAATAAAGTATATCATTGTTGGAAAACTAGAACATATCCATGTGGCACTTCTTTTGTCATCATGAGATCTAATCTTCTGAGTAACCATATTGATACAATATCTCTGTTATAGAAGATCTTCACCACACTTCTACTGTGCACTGGAGGTTCTCCACCAAGATATCTTCTTCCATCTGCATACAAGGGTCTCTTTCTGGTATGCTTCAAAGTCTTGAGGTTGCTATTCATATGCTCTATGTTCAATTGCTCTGGAGAACAGTCTTTGCATTTATATTGATGTAGAACTCCAACCTATGGATATTGCAGATGATATAATGACTTATGTAGAGGTATGTTTGGTTTACTAGAACAAGTAATCATCATAGTTTTCTCCCTCCATCTGGGAGAACCTCTAGTTCTGGATCTTGCAATTCTTGCATATCACAACTTTCAGTTCCTCTGCTTGATTTCTTTTATTGAGTTCATATTAGGTTGGTAATATTGTGATTCTTAATACAGTGACTGGTTGTTCAGGATTCTCTTCTTTCTTGGAATCTTCATGTTCTTCCTTATGTTTTTCTTTAGCTCTTGGGTCCATGGAGTTTCTTATAGATTCCATGGCCTAAATATTCCACTTCTTTCTTTCATCATAGGATCACGGATCTGGATGGACAACCAGGGATACTTTAAGGCTTCTCTTCGAAGAAGACTTCTTCTGAGGTTGAACTGAACACGTATTGTCTTTCATGGCTGCTACCATGGATATATACTTCATCATCTTCAATGGATCATAGGATTAGCTCCCTCCTAATCCTTGCTTCATGTATGAGTTCATATAGTCGGCTCCCTCCGTCTAACAGAGTCCACACTTCCGTCTGCATCCTCATTCCCTTCTGCAAAGTGTTATAAGTCTTTCTCCAATTTCTATCTTTGCTTCTTCTAAGTCTCTTCAGGATTGATCTTGATTTCGGCTTATCTTGTAATATCTTCCACATGATTTGTTTGATGCATTTCATCCATTCATGTGTTTTATCTAACTTGTATAATGATAGCAATCCTTATCTTGTTGTTCTTCCATAGGTATAGTTATTCTTGGAACACATTATCTTCTAAGAGATAGATATACAATATATGTGTAGAGACTATGCAAACAAGATATGTACAAGAACTAAGAGTATTGTTACCTTCAGAAGAAGAAGTCTCTTTCATCCTGCTTAGTCTTCTTTGTAGGTTTCTTTTCTTCGGCAATTGATGCTTCATGTGTCTCCTTCCTTTTCTTTAGCTCGGGACAATGATTCTTGTAGTGACCATACTTTCGACAGTTGAAGCATTGTATTTATGAAATGTCTTTTTCTTGATTTGGCTTCCTCCTTGAGCCAAACTTCCTTTTGTTCCTAAAATTCTTGAATCTTGTTGTGAAGGCTTGATCATTGTACTTCTTTTGGGGTTTCTCTTTTGCACTCATCCTGGATTCTTCTTGAGCACAGCAAGTCCAAAGTTCTTCAAATGTAGGATACTCCTACCTTGTGTTCATGTTTGCGGCAAATGCATCCCACGTCTTGGGAAGACCATTGAGTACTATGTTTACCAATTCCTTCTCTGAGATGATCTCTTCAATAGCTTGTAGTTTATCTCTTAACTGAGAGATTCTCACAAAATATGATGTTATGTTGTCCTCGTTATTCATCTTCATGTCACGGAGCTCATTCTTCAGACTCATAACTTGTCCAATGTTTCTGACCGAGAAGATATTTGTTAGGGCATCGTACATCTTCTTCGATGAGTCAAGATGGGAGATGTAGGGTATCAAGTGGT
>CBVK0100184803.1:0-18414 GCA_900067695.1 Picea abies
TAGTCATAATTAGTCATTGTCCAGTCTCCTATATTTTAGGAGAGAATATTCCACCTGGATAATATTCTCTTTCAATTCACACTTCAGTTTGACTAGTTGAGTTGAGTTTAGATGTTGCATTGGGATCATCACTATGCAACATTGGGATCATCACCATGCTAATTATACATTTCCTTGGTATCATCACCAGGGCGGCGCATTATCCTTGATTCACTCAGTTAACTCCTCACTACTCTTTGTTCAGTCAGTTAACTGAAGACTAGTTGACTAGTTAACTCAACTAGGTGGCAGTTCACTCTCATAACTTCCTTAGAGACTATAATAGGTGGCAGTTCACTCCCGTAACTGTTGGTGTGTGTCCAGATCACTCTAGACCACCACTATGGCAACTTGGTTTACCTCAAGTCGAACTCATTGAGTATCATGTGTAAATTATTCATTATTCATAACGGTTAATGAGAATTCTTTCTCTCCTTCTTCCTTTTCCAATTATCTCTGCAAATGTGTGTATTATTGTTTAGCTAGANNTCCAATTATCTCTGCAAATGTGTGTATTATTGTTTAGCTAGATCTATTATTTGCAGGTTCAACACATTTACAAGACACTTGGCAGAAACAACCCCCCTTACAATCACTAGAAAATCTCATCCTCTACCAAAACTAGTTACCAATTCTTAGACGTCTCAAAGAAGCAGACCTCTAGCTTGCAAGTTCACTCCCCCTTGTGTAGTTGGAAACTGCTTGCATGTGAGTTAAACCTTCTAGAAGATATCGAAATGCAACCATGGAAAGAAACAGTGGGAAACAAGAAGATCCATATGAGTGAAGAAAAGGACATTCTTAAATGGGGGAACTCCTCAATTGGAACCTTCACAATTAAGGAAGCCGATCAACTTCAGGATAATTTTCATTAGCAAACAAAAGATCACATTTGGCATACAATATGGAAAACCAAACTCTGGCGGAAGGTTTCGACTTTCCTTTGGATTTTGGTCCAGAATTGGCTTCTAACCTGGGATAACCTCCAAAAGAGAGGATTTATTGGACCCTCAATCTTCTAACCTGGGATAACCTCCAAAAGAGAGGATTTATTGGACCCTCAATCTGGCACTTGTGCAAACAATAAGAAGAAGCAATGGAGAACATCTTCAATCAATTTCCTGGTAGTAATATAATCTAGGATCAAGTTGCAGTCATCATGAGGAAAACCAAAAGAGACCGAATAAGTGTAGCCAATACAATTCAGAATTGGGAATTGGGTGACTTCAAAATCCCACTCCTCAACAGAATCTGTCACATCATCCCATGATTCATAGTTTGGCATCTATGTAAAGAAAGGAATAGATGCATCTTCCACTTCCAAATATCCACCCCTTCCAAACTTTGTTCCAAAATTGTGGACATCATCTAGGAAACCATTCAAACTCAATATTGGTCTCTAGACGACATTCCTAAGGAGCCACCAGAATCCATCATTATTTCCTCATGGAAGAAGACAATGTTCAAGGCCTCTCTCTCTCTATTTCTGCTCCTCCTACCCCTATGGCACAAAGCCCCTCCATCCGAAGTTTTCCACCCACGAGTTTTTGGAAACTGAAATTTGATGGTGCCTCGAAAGGCAATCCTGGACCGTCAGGGTTTGGGGCGTTCATATGAGATAGCATGGAGAAGATATGACACCTACATGTGGGTCCACTAGGATATGAAACCAATAAATCCAAAAACCTTTTGGGTCTCATTAGGGGATTTCAACTAGCCTCAGAGATCAACCTGCAACCTTTAATCATTGAAGGTGACTCAAATGTAATCATCACTTTGTTTACCAAAATTATCAATGGGACGGATCCAGATAAAATAAAACCCAGCTAGCGCCTCTTGGTCCCTCTCTCGCATCTTCAAACCCTCCTCAACCCTACCCTTATGCTCATTACCTCACATGTAATATGTGACACCAACAATGTGGCTGAAAATCTAGCTAATGTGCGAATTACTGCCCAAACTGAAATCCTCATTCTCAACCCCCAAAATCATCTGGACTCACAACTGCTGAAACATTACCAAGAATTATCGCATCAATATTACCCACCCCCGGATGGGGTGCCACCTAGAGATCGCATGCCACATGGTGTGTTGAAAGCAAAGTCAGTGAAAGCCCCTCACCGCCAGCACCCTTCCCAATCCATTTGACATGCCCTGCATTTATGCAGAGAAGAGAGGAGAGTGTTAGGACAGTCCAAAAACTCTTATGGTGGCTCACATCCATATTACAGGAACCGATACGATGGCCTCCACCCACTGCACTTTGACATTCATCACCTCCATGGCCATCACCTCACTAATTATTAAGCATGGATCTTCTTGCTACTAGTTTTACTAATTATTAAGCATGGATCTTCTTGCTACTAGTTTTATCTCGGTCTTCCACCCTCAGTCTCTCATTCTCCCTTGGATAACTTGACTTGGCTATCCCATGCTTCAGCTCTTTTCATTCCCTCTCACCTATGCCTCTTTAGTTCCTCCATCATGCTTGGTTTTGACATGCCCCGAGAAAGAGGCAAGCCCAAATGTGGGATGACCTACTATAGCCAAGGAGGAAGGTACTGTTGCACTAGTCCAATGGCTCTCCAACCCTCCCCAAGAGGAAACCTGTCCCTTTCTCCCTACTCTGATCAGAATTGGGACATGGAAACCTAAGATGCACCTCAACTACTTATCCCAAAGCCCAATTACAAAGGTGGAGGAGGAAATTCCTCCTCACTGCGTGGATATTCCTCAACATTTGCAGGTTGTTGGAGATGAAAAGGTGTCACAGGAAGATGGAATTGATGGAATGACACAGACATGCACCAAGGCATTGGTCACGATGGGTTTTCTAGTAGACAAGGAGATTACTCCACGACTGTTGGATTATGGAAATCATTCAACCGACCCAAACATGGTAGATCCAAAAATCCACTGGGGTGAAATTTGGCATGAAAAAGATGGGCATAACACATCTGAGACACCAATGCAGTAGGTATTGGATATACATGCCTCGCACATAGTGTGCAAGCTCATGACAGAACACCTCAACCTCATTTTCTATATAAAGAGGGACCTCTCCGAACAAAGGTATCATTAGAGCCTCCTGAGCAAACATATGGATCTACTCTTCAATACTCTTTCAAGCGAGCTTGCAAAGAGTTTATGCCCAACTTGTTTCCAGACTTATGCCTTCATCGTCATCCAGGATGGATACTTGGGTTTGCCTCATGTTTAAATTTCCTAGTGTCAATTTTCTGGTGTTAGTTCTTTTGTTTTCATGTTATCAAAACACTTTAGTTTAGACCACATGTTCTCATTTCCATTTTCAGGGTAGAACAAGTGGAAGGTATTTTTACAGTTCTCAGACAAACGTTATTAACATGCACAGTGCCACATGTTCTAGTTTCCATGCCTGTGGTAGAATAGGTGGTAATTATGGTTGTAATCTTTTGACACATGTTGTTTTTTGAGCACAAGGTAATATAGTCTCTTTTTATTTACAAAAAGAAACAATTATAAGACTTTAACCATCCTATTGTTTCTTGATGAGTTCATCGACATCGTTGGAAATCTGTATCTCCCAATCTAAAATGATTAATCGAAAAATATGAACATTGATGATCGATAGAACATTCATACCATGATGACATGTTAGGTGATGTGAAATTTGATGTGCCAAGATGAAGTACAAAATATGACATGGATGGATGATAGGAAGCACAGTTCATGACGTGGAATGATGATGTTTCATTGTATGGTTGATGAATTGAACATGATGATGTGGCAGTGTGATGTGTTATGATCACATGTAAAAATGAGTGTAGATGGTGATGTGGCACTTATAATAAAATCAGGTGATGTGTTGACACCTGATTGGTAACATGACCTGTCAATATGTCACGTGACGTAGAATTCCTAAAACCATAAGAAATTTACCTAGCAAGTTATAGATTTGGATTGTCTAGATATATTCACTCTTGTGATAGGATGGCTAGAATTCACTCTCCAAGTGAAGTTTCATCAACATCGGCCCTTTGTTGTATCCTATAGCATGTTGAATTGTACATGGGATGATGCCAATGAGTCCATCGAAAATCAGTGAAAAGTGTTTTTCTCGAGAAATTATACATGTTGTTGATGTTTTCAATGCTTCATGAGTCCATCACCATTGGTGAAAAAGTGTGTATTCCTATCAAAGAATTCCATCAAAACCCCCGATGCCGATGAACATGATATAAATTTTACTATGATGATGTGTGCAATGACATGGTGGATGACGTGGTAGCTGTTGTGGTAGACATATAGTATGAATGATGACTTGGAAGTCCACATGGTGGATGACATGGAAAGTGATGTGGAAGGTATGGGAGTTAGCATGGAGGGTGACATGGAAAGTGACATGGCCAGTATGAAAGATGACGTGGCCAACCTAGTCATTGAAACAAACATTACTTTTGTGGTAAACATCAACATTCAATATTTTACCTTATCCATGATCGAACATATAGGATTAGCTATTTGTAAAAATGGGGTCATCGGTCATCGACGTAATACATTATATATTGCACAAAACCCATAATATTTCCACCTAATCTGATGGCTCATTGGTGATTGTTAGAACTTGTTAACTCTTTAGAAGTCCAATTTATTCCACCGATTCCTGATCGTTTGATCGACAATTGTTGGAATCTATTATACTTTTTGAACTTTCTAGAATTTCCACCAATCTCGATCAGTGACACTTCTCTTAAAATCTCATTGACATCGGGATTTTGTAGACCACTTTTCATGGTATTTTAGCCTAATCAATCGATGAGTTCATCGACTCTTTTTTAATATTGTTGCAATTTTTCTCTTTTTTCGATTATTTCTTTTGTTTTCATTCCCTAATGCAAAACATGAGATTTTTGGGGTTTTCTTGATATTTTAAATGCAATTAAAACAAAAGGAAAAATGCAAGAACTGATCAAAGGACAAATATTCAACCTATGCAAAGGCCAAAAGAAGAAGGAACAAATGGTAATAAAAAAAAAGTGGTACCCAAAAATTGAAAATTTTAAGGGTGTGTTGAGGACTCAACAGGTCTATACCATCCTTTACTTATACCCACTCAACCTTGGGAAATCATTTCCATGGATTTTATGGGAGGTTTACCAACAACTGGGAAGGAACATGACTATCTATTTGTGGTAGTTGACAAGTTCAACAACATGTGCATTCTCATGACTTGTAAAAATTCAATTAGAGCACAAGAAGAAACCAACATGTTCTTTGAATAGGTCTGGGAGAAATTTGGGATACCCAAGAGAAACATCTTAGATAGGAATACTAGATTTATCAATGCATTTTGGACTACAATGTGGGAGAATATGGACACCAAGTTGAAGATATCTACAACATTTCATCTACAAAAAGATGGGAAGATAGAAGTAGTCAATGGGACTTTGGTACATATTTTGAGGGGTTAAAATAAGAAGCATTCAAAGACATGGGATGAAAATATAATCTACATACAACACTATTACAATAGATCAGTCCACACTTATACTGGAAAGTCACCTTTTGAAACTTGCTTTGGATATTTTCCACCTTCACCCTTGGATATTATATATGGATAGCAAGGAGGAGTGAGGGAGGACCTCATAGGAGATGCATTGAGAGAAAAAAAAAATGTTGAGAATATTAGGAAAATCCATTTACAAGTACAAAATGCGTTGAATAAGTCATAGGAAAAATACAAGGCCAAACATGATCAACACAAAACTAAGAAGTCATTCAAAGTGGGAGATAAAGTTTGGTTACAGTTGAATAAGGAAATACTACAGGGTCTTGGTAAGAAGATAAAGGGTCTATGATATGGACCTTTTGAGATATTGGAGAAGGTGGGAGATAATTCATACAGACTCAGTATACCCCCATACATGTGCATTTACTTAGTAGTTAATGTGGAGAATCTCAAACTCTATGAGTGCTCCATGTTGGATCATGAGGAGGAGCGAGTCCTACCTTCCATAGAGGACTTAGCACTGGATGCTCAAGAAAATTTAGCAGAAGACATAGTTTTACTGAAGAGGTCCAAAACTGTAACATAGGGGCAGCGTGATCTTTGGTAGATTGGGTTTAAATGACAAATTCCAAGCAAAGCAAAGTGGTACTCTAGGCAGAAGGTAGAGGAAAAATCTCATCACATCATTTAGTAAATATTTTGGGG
The DNA here is from genome assembly GCA_900067695.1 of Picea abies. NCBI lineage: Eukaryota > Viridiplantae > Streptophyta > Pinopsida > Pinales > Pinaceae > Picea > Picea abies. The sequence continues at coordinate 6,236 of CBVK0100184803.1, forward strand.
ACCAAAATCCTCCCTAAATGGGTAGATATTATCTATATTGTACCATTATATTATTTTTCATCCATCTTGATGCTTTCAGAGTGGAAAAAATTTGAGGAATCAACTTGCAGGGTCATTTTAATGGTAGGCCCCAATTTGGAAAATTGGGTTATGAAACCTTCCGGAGCCATTCTGAGGCATCAAATGACATTTGTGGGGGTCAAAATGTTTCTAGTAATGTGTAGGACCTCTTGATTATATTCTACACATTGATATCTTTCCAACGGTGCAAAAATCACATCAATCAGAGCTCGTATGCAAAATTTATGCCTCACGTGGGTTGACCTACTAGTTTGACCACCATGGTACAAGTGGATGCCATGTTAGCCCCCATTAATCATGCATATGGGACTAGCCACATACAAACTTTCAATAAAATTCTAGAAGCTCCAAAACCTTATCACTATTGACGGTTGAGGAAGTCAAAACCATACCCCTAGATGGCTATCACGCGATGTTAAATACCGAGCCACTAAAACGAGAAGGGGTTCCATTATGTTGCATTGTATTTTGTTCCATATCTAAGCATAAAAATTGAGAGTGGTATTTTATGAGAATAAAAGAGGAGAGATTATGTATCATCCATACAGGCCACTATGTCAAAGGAAACTTCACAAAGAGTGCATATTTCTTTGTACTTTCATTTGAAGAAAAAAGAGCAGAGTGAACTCACCTTCTAGCTGGATTTTCTCCTGTATTGGGTTTGCTAGGTTATATATTGTGTTTATTTGTTGATGGTGTGTGATAATTTGTTCATGTTCTCTATTTTTCATATTTCAACTATTAATACATTTTAAGAAAAAAAATTAGTGATTAAAGAAGATGAGATTTAAAGGAAATTAACCCTCACAGTAAAGATTTCAGTATTTTATTAGCTCTATTGTGATGAACTGTCTAGTGGAATGTTCATGGCAGTTTATGGATCACCTTGACTTGGAAAACCAACATTCCTTAAGAGACTCTCTCTCCTCGTTGTCTTATTCATTCATATAATAAAGAGTTACATGACTAAACTTGGTCCACACCTAAGACACAAATGTCACCATACTCTCTTGCTTTTTCACAAGAACAATACTCCAGCCAATTCGACTTACATCTACATGACCATTACATACCTCTCAATAAATATTTTCAAATCGCTAAGAGTAATATTTTACAATATTACAACACACCATATTTATAGGATTTACTTCATCCAAAACCCTAATTCATGGCACCCAAAAATGGTTACAGATCAATGCAAATGATTGGCTTCAATCCAGCGAATCTCATGGTTTTTTTATATTCAACTATCCAATCGACCTCCAATTGACTCTTCCATTTGGATACCAGTCAGCCATATTTATACCTCCTTTCTACCTCCATTCGGCTTGATCTATCGACCCAAATAATGACTTAACCAAACCATCGACTTGACTTATCGAGTCAAACATTAACCTAGTCAATCCACCTTGACTAGATAGTCAGTTAGATTGGATTTCCACTACAAATATTATAACAACTCAACAGACTCCCACTTGCTTTTTTCTTTGCAGAAATAGGAGAACCTAAAAAACATTTCACTAACCTAGGGAATCAATGGCCATTTCCTCTCTACATCAAGAGAACTTTATAGCACTCACAAACTTGGTCAAATAATCTACTACATTTTCCAAAGTGTCTACCTTATCCAACAACACCTTCTTTATTTCCACCATGTCTCTCATGAACTAGTATTGTACAACAATATTCTTCGTCCTAGAATGGTAATATGGGTTCTTTGTTGGTCAAGTTTATACCTGGTCAAGGAATAGCTAGTCAAGTTTATACCATTTCATATATCATACTACCAACAACACTAGCATAGGGAGCATGTTCCATCTCCTCTAGTTCTTTCTATGTCTCTAGACATTTTTAAACAATTGTTTTTCCCCCACAGGAATTGTTACCTTGATCATTTTGCAATCTCACATGTTGAAATGATTCAATACTATTTCAATATACTTTCTCTTATTTAACCAAATTTTTATAACTTCCCAAACTCTCTTAATATCCATTCCCATAATGAAGTTCACACCACTGAGATCCTTCATCTTGAACTTAGAGGATAGATGTATCTTCACCTCCTTTATATCTTCCATGTTGTTTCCAATCAGCAACATGTCATTGACATACAAAGCTAGATATATGAAACAATCGATTTTGTCCTTGGAAAATACATAATGATCATCCATTCTTCTCACAAATCCAAAACTAAGGATGTATGTGTCAAAATTACGATACCACATCCTTGTGACTATTTTAGACCATAAAGGGATATTTTCAACTTGTACAATAACTCTTTCTTTTCTTTTACTACAAATCCTTCATGTTGTTTCATGTAGAGTTATTATTCCATGTCCTTATGTAGAAACATTTTCTTCACATCCATTTTCTCTATATCAAGATCAAATGTGATAAACAAAGACATTAGTACTCTAATGGAAGTTAATTTTGCAACAGGAAAGAAAATCTCACCAAATTTTACTCCCTTAACTTGGGAATGTGATTTCACTACCAATCGAGCTTTGAAATTATCTAATTGACCTACTGCATTCAAATGTTTTTTGAACACCCACTTGTTACCAAAGAGTTTCCTTCCATTAGGTATCTTTACCAAATCCCATGCCTCATTCTTGTGCAAGGATTCCATTTCTTAGACCATGGCCTCCTTCTAGAGGTTACCCTATGTTGAGTCGAATTCCTCCCTGACTGACTTAGGATCATCATCAGTGGTAAATAACACAAATGCATAACATAAATTGGGTGGAATTTACCTTTCAGTTGGTTTCCTTAATCATTCATACCTCCTTACAACCAGAGTTGGTTGCTTCACCTCTTCATCTCATTCAATCGACTTGTTTGAGTCATGTTATTCATTCCTTAGCTCAAATACTAGGTTCTTTGGTTCTTTGCTCATTTGAGCCTCTTCAATCCCGGAAGTTCTTCTAAATCCCCTAAATACCACACCTTGATTATAAACTATTTTCCTCAATACCATATCCCATATCTTATATCCTTTCATTCCATCCTTGTACCCGATTAAAATAGACTTGAATTACTTATTGTCTGGTTTGTTCCTCTTTTCCTTCCGAACATAAAAAAATGCATCACAACAAAATACTTTGAGATGTGAAAATGAAGGCTTCTTACCAAACCATACCTCATGTGGATTCAAGTCAACTAATGCTAATGAAGGAGACCTATTTACTAAATATCATTCAGTGTCAACTATCACTACCTAGAATTATTGTGTGAGCTCGACAATACTAAGCATGGTCCTTGATTTTTCCATCAACATCCTATTCATTCTCTTGGAAACTCCATTCTATTTTGGGGTATATGGAGTGGTATTTTAGCATGCTATTAAACATTGCTTGTTGAATTTATCAAAGTATTTACCACAGAATTCACCTCCATTGTCAATTCTTAGCACCTTAATATTTCTCTCTGTTTGGTTTTCCATGAGATATTTAAATTATTTGAACTTACTAAAAAGATCAAATTTCTTCTTTAGAAAATATAGTCATGCCTTCTTAGATAAATCATCTATGAAGGAAACATAATAGAGAGATACACCTAGTGATGGGACAGGTACAGGCCCAAATACATCACTGTGTATCAATTCTATGATCTATTTTCCCCTTGTAGCTCCATATGGGAATCTCAAATGATTTTGTTTTCCATATATTGTTACAAGGAATAAATATCTATGATTTGGGGTAGGACCACAACAGACAGAATGACACCAAGAAATCAACTCAAATATAAAGCATTCTAGATAAATGGAAATTCCAACAAAAGAAAGGATAGATGCCTACCTCTTCTAGATGTTTGTAGGAGACCACCGTTGAGCTCACGAGAAAATTCCTAATACCTACAACTTTTCCTCAACATCCAAGATACACAAGCATATGGAAAATGTATGGAATGTTAGCATATGAACTAGAATAATCCATTAATATATATAGAAAATTTACCCATGGAAAATAATATAAACATTTGCAACATATATTTGGATGAGAAAAGAGTATTTATATTAATATAATTAGCAGGATTACAAAGGCGACAACCTCCTATATCAGCAACTCGTCGAAACGGAGAAACTAAGTCCCTCCACTTGGGACTTCACCACTTCAATCCTCTACAATGAAATATCACAATTTCTAGGAGTAATTGGGTTAATCCTTCAAAATATAGGGAGATCTTGGGGGATGAACATAAGGAGAGTTCAGACTTAAATGACTAAAGGATGAAGACTCAAGGATGTAATATGAGGTAAAATTTTTCTGGAGTGTACTTTCTCTCATTTTTCTCCTTTTGCAAGGCTTGTATATGGCTCAATTTATATCCTTCAAAGGGAATTAAAGGATTGAATCGGATCATTTACAACATATGAAAGGCCAAGGATCATGGATCCCGTGAATTGGCATGAAAAATATGATTTTTTTTTTTAATTTTGAGCATGAAACCTGATGTACGCAGGATGTAATGGAGCAATATGTGTATACACATGTTGTATAATTATGCCTGTGTATATGTACAGAATTTTGAATTTTTAACTTTGACTAAGCAAAATGGGGAAACTGAGTCTGTAGAGGGAAAGGGTAGGCCCCTATAGCATGATGCATAGGGTGTGGAAAAAATTGTGATAACATAATTCCCCTAACGTGTGAGGTCATAGGATCAATCATGATGGTTGAAATACATTACAATTCCCAGAAGTGGAGTAGTGAGGACCCAGCTGGAGGAACTAGTGACTAATAATAATACTACTATACATATTGACTTTGTACAAATGGATGTCAATCTGAAGTACACTGCAGATCCATGTGTGTATATAGAAAATAAATTTTCATGGCCATTAATAGGAAATACAAGGTAGACATATGTCATAGGTGGTTATAGGAACAAACAAAACACAGTGGAGTCCAATCTCAAAATCAATTGAAGATATTTGTATATAATGAAGTATAATATGATCTTCCATGATAATTGAAGTCATATAGGAATGGTGCAATGAAATACAACAATAGGTATGAGGTGTTGCTATTGTGAGTACGAGGTATTCTACATTAATCGTCGATGGTGCAAGTCTGCATTGTGTGAATAAATTAATTGAAGTCGAACAAAATGACACTTCGTTTGATTACTGTTCATTAAGGTATGTCATTAAAAAACATGAGACAACCTACCAATGATGAAAGTAGAAATCAAGGCACCGAGTACATTCAATAAGTGTGAATAAATTTGTTGATGTCGAACACTTGAAGAATCCATCGAGCAGGAGACATTAATGTATTCCCAACTGTCAATGATGAGAGAACCTGCCACTAATGATTGCAATCCTCTAGGTACTCGTATGACTCTAGATCTCGATTCCAGAATAGATGAGATAAATTCGATGGAATGAGATCCACTAAAAGGATGGAATTAAGGTATCCCTCATCATCCAACATGAGGTACAAGGAAACACTTTATGATTAGGAAGAATGCATACGAGCAGGATATGCATGAACCAATGACCATGTGTGTCTCTCACGTGCATCATATGCAAGTAGTACATGAAAGATACCCTCTGAATAGTATCCAATAATTAAAAATACCAACAGAACTGAGGAAAACACCAATAGGGTCTAATGGAATCCAATACCTTGTATGAATCCCAATGTGTGAATAGATTTCTTGTCGTCAAACACAAGGGAAACCACCCAGTTAGCGACCAATGAAGAGATGTCATTTTTTGGGTTCAAGGTCACCTAAAAATGATGAAAGTAGGCCCAGGGTGCAAGGTAGGACAAAATATTCATGTGATTCTAATATTCACTTATAAAGGGATGGCCGACATGAAAAGTCAAGAATCCCGAGGAATGAACAACATAGGTTTGGACTTCCTTTGAACAAGAGAATGAGACAGATGGATAACTCAGGAAACATATACTTAAGAATAAACATTGAAAACATTTTGTGACATAAGAGGTATCGACAAACTCTCCATAGGGACTCGAAGAATAACCAGTCGAAGGAGTAAACTTTGAGTAACGAGTTTAGATTCCTAAGGCCATACTAAGCCCAAACCTTTGATGAATGGACTCAAAACATTGTGCTCTATTAAAAAGGAAACTTGACTGTTGTCGATAGAAGATAATACTCTTTTCCTGCCCTTCTTTTTTTTTTTCAATTTTTTTTGTGTTCCTTTTTCATATTATTAGGCATGAAAAATAATAAAAGAGTGTTATAGTATAGTGGAGGAAATGAGTGTCACAAGAAAGAAAACTAGTTCCATAGTGCAAGGAAAAAAACTATGATCAATGCAAGGAAAATATGTGTAGGATAAGGACACTCAAAGGAATGTTTCCCCTAGAGGTAATGGGTTTCAAGTTCCAAAGGATATATGAAAGGAACTGCTTGGTGAATGCTGAGAAATGTTGGCGAAATGGGGTTATAATAAGAAAGTGGGAGCCAGAATCAGGCTTAATAATGCAAGTAGGATAATGAAATGCAATTACAACTCAACATTAGGAAGTAGGCTTCCAATATTATTCTTTTTCATAAATTTAGTCTCCCAAGCCTGAAAAAGTGTAAAACAATACCAAGGAGAACTCTTCTAGTCAATGTTGACTAGAGTATTATTTTTTTTTAGTTATTCCATTTAATCCAAAAAATGGGGTAAACTTGTACCGAATAGACATCCTTTCAAATCCATTTAATGTCTGTGAAGTAAAACAAGCTCAATTGACAATATTTTCATTTTCAAGGAGTTTGAAAAGAGCTTAATTGAGAATCAAGGATGTAACGGAGGGATTCATGTAGGTAGTAGCCAAAAAATGACTAAGTAGAAGACATGAGGCTTTAAAACAATGTCATGGAAGGACTAAACATGACTCCCAAGCCTATGAAAGTAATTCAGCATGGGTGCCAAACTGTAAAAAAGGTTCTAACTAGGGCACCCATGAATGGTAAGCTCTACCATGTGAACTACAACACTTCTAAACAACAAAGGAGTTTCTTTCTTGCAACTCAGTGGGGTCTATCCTAAGGTTGAAAGAATCAAGAAATAGATAATGCAAAAATGAATGAAGGGGGATGTTGGCACAGGAGCAGACCCAGGGTTCAATGCTTCAACAACGCACCAACAAAACCCTAATTACATAACAACGCAGTATTAATCAAGATCTAAGCACATCTAACCATCTAGCACATAGCATCAGGGATAGATATAAAATTCATTCATATAATAAGAACTAAACATCAATGGATCTACATATCATATACCAAAACAGTGCACTAAGAAAATACATAAACAACATGAACACCATAGCACAAAGCACATCGACACATGATATACATGGTTCACCCCAGTGTGGGGCTATGTCCACCAACACTTCTTCTTAATTATTAGTCTCTTTCGATCTTCTTACATGCACCAAGCCATAGATCCAACACTGCAAGGATAGGAGAAGTGCACGCACCTCGCTAGATCCTCCCTCCCCGAGTTAGGTCAAAGCACAAATCCTTACACAGTCTGTGCACAAAGCACTACAAATCACTTTCACTTAGCTCTGCAAGTCTCAACTTACAATGTGCACAAAGCAATCACAACTATTTTCACTTAGCACTCTGGCCTACACATATTGCACAAATCCCACTTAGATCTACTTCATACATCACCAAGATACTTATTTATACATTACAAAATAGGCCTAAGCATGGGTAAACCCATGGGCCGACATCCCATACCCGTTACACAAAATAGGCCTAAGCATGGGTAAACCCATGGGCCGACATCCCATACCCGTTACATAAACCCTAATAACTCAAAAATCCAACAAAAAGGGGGTGAGATCCCACGATCTCCGCTTCGCCTAGGCGCTCCTTCTTCGATTAGCTTGTCGAAGTCCCAAAAATGGTCAAACATGACGAAGGTTCTTCAAAACTTGGTCAAGGGCCAACAGGCCCCAAACACTCACCTATGACTCATCTTGAGTCACTCTGATCTAGGAAATTCTGCTTCGAAGGCATCAAGCTTGTCTCGAGCTGTGTCAACTTGCTGCTTCGCTAGAGACTCCTTCTTGATGAACTCATGGTTTAATTTCTCGGTGACAGGCCCTTCCAAGCATTGTTCCACTGTGGTGACCACTTGTTCTAGTTGTGTACCTTGTCCCTTGATTTATTCAAAAAGTGTGCAGGCTTTATCCTCCACCGACTGGAATCTCTGGGTCACTTCCATGACTCTACTTTGGATGACATTGACCTGTTGTTGAACTGCGCGCGCCTCCTGTGACCTTTTCATCTTCTCTACCACTGAAAGCAGCTTCAATTGTGCTTGTATTGTTGATGTTCACTACTTCTCCTCCTGGAGATGTGACTTCAATGTCCTTAGTTTCGAGTCTTCTGTAAGGCGCTCATAGGTCTGCCAACTTCGATTACTTAGTTGCTTGCATTCTAAAGCTAGTGCCTTGATTCTTTTGACTATGCTTCTGGCAGTTTCTTCCCTCTGATATTGCACCTCCTGCAGAGTGCTCGACACTTCTTGCAGTTCTAGATCTGCTACTCTTGCTTGAAGTTGTTGAATGGATTCAGCGAACTTCCCCAAATGGATCTCATTTGTCTCCTCTTCCATCTGTGTCAAAACTGACACAGAGTGAAGTACTCTAGTTACTGCTTCTCTAAATCCAATCTGCTTCCCAAGAAGTTGATCTTTCTCTCTCTGGATCTTCTCTCTATCCTCTTCAAACTTTGCTCGGAGGTCATCTTTCTCTTACTGTGCAACCCGAAGTTTCTCTAGGCCTTCCTCCTTTGCTTGCTTCAAGGCCTCTGTGGCCTACTCTTTTTCTTCTTGCACTCATCGAAGGTGATCCTCTGTCGCATATGCTAATCTGTGTAGTTACAAGTTCATCTCTCACTTCTATACCTTCTGACGATGATGGCACAATAGACACTGCACATCTTGAATAGAGATCTTGTTGTACCCCTTTCAGCTCTGCCTCGATCCTGTCATACATTGTCTCCTGTTTGGCTTCATTTCATTGAAAAATATACTCCGAAGTGTCTGCTACAGCTGGGATGATGAGGCCAATATCATCCACTGTGAGTATGTTTTGTGACTGAGTCTTATTGGCTCGCGCCTTCTTCCGCGATGAGGGTTTCTTTAGAGAAACCTTTATTTTATTTGATGTCTCGGCCTTCGTAAGGGGATCCTTAGGCGGTGTCACTTCGCCCTTTTCCTTCTTGTCTTCTTCCCCTTCCTCCTATTGGTTTACTTCATCACTTTCTCCTCCTCCAGGTGAATCAGATGCAGTTTCCTCCATTGCATTGTTTATCTCCAGGGATGATTTTAAGGATGGAAATTTATTTTAAAATGTAGAAACAAATGTAGAAACCTTAGCGAATATTACTAATCCTTCATATGTCAACTATAAATGTTTAGCGATATTTTTTAAAAAATATTCAAATTTCTAAGTATTTTATATAGGTTTTATAAAATTTTGGCAATTTTTAAGGTAAAATAATTTTATCCTATAGAATTTGGGTGAATCATTTTCAAAATAGCGAATCTCATTTTTGGAAAAAACATGGAAAATTAGCCCATGAGAGAAATTTAGCCCCTAAAATCATCCCTGTTTATCTCCTGCACCTCTTTCTTCTTCTTCTTCTTCTTCTTGACGCTACTTGGTCCATCATATTCTTCTTGGGTGACTATAGGACTTCTAATGATATTAGGGTTGGAGAGCTCTGTCTGCTCAACTGGTACAAGGAATTTAGTCAGCCATTCCTTGGTTATCTCCTCCATGTATTCATCAGTTAATTTGTAATATGACTACAACTCCTCCTTGCTTTCATCTCTGCGTGCAGTGATGTAAGTGAAATGCCTGTCTACACGGAACTTCGCTATTGGCCTGTAAGTATGCAAGGTATTCAGATTCATCTGCGGGAATGACTCAATGGCTCACGTGAGCTGTAAGTAGTAAGTGTGGAAGGCAGAATTGGACTACCATTGCTTCACCATATCACTTGAATACCACAAGGTGGTGAACCTCCCGGCCAGTGGTTCGGATGGCTCAACTTCATGGAAGGTCGCTCCCTCTGGCATCTCCCAGGTGACAAAGGCAACGAGAATTAACAACCAGATAAAGTGAAACTCATAGCCCTAGTCCTGCGCTTCGCAACAATCCTAATCCAAATGGTTGATGAGGTAGCTCACCCAGTTCATCTGCATCCCTTCAACGCATTTTCCTGCAAGGTCAACGACGAACCCCATGACTTGCATTGGTCTATTCTTCCTGACGAGCTTACCAGTGATCAAATGGAAATCTAGGCACACTCTGCCATCTTGGATGGAGGCTACCTTGTAGCCCTACTTCCCCTTCTCCACATCGTCATAGGTGTCCTTTGTTCGTTGCACCAAGGCACGATCTGCAACCTTCCTTAGGTAGAATTTCTAAGGGTTCGGTCTCTGCATGCTTAATCCAGTGATCATGTGGATGAGCGCCATATCCACGGTCATGCGCCTATCTAACCATACATAACCTCCATGGTAGCATGACAGGAGGAGTTTAATGCACGTGTTAACCTCCTGATGTCAGCCGAAGTGGGGTATCTTCATGACGTTAAGGATGGTGGACCTTGCAATCTCCTTAGTCCATGGTTGGGGGACTATCTTCAATTTCTTCCCCGTTGTATTTTTCAAGTACTTATGTGGTGCGAGTAGCACATAATTTTTCCCGTCTCCCAGGTTGAAATCATTGACCTTAAGATCAAGGATCAGTCTGAGCTATAGTCCAACTACATGTATCCCCTTTGGGAGGTACGCAGTGATGAGGGTGTACTCGAAATATCTTGGAATGGTGTCAATACTAACTGCGCTAGTCAGAGGCGGGATGTAGTCGGGAAAGATCGACGAGATGAGCTTTGCGTTTGCCAGGTCATCGTGGTGCTTGCTTATTTTCTCTATCCCAGTTCATGATGGCCCAGAACGATGTGTTGTCGAGGGGGATGCTTGCAATCCTCTCATCGATGAGGCCTATACTCCTACAGACATGGCCTTCTCAGCCATAAGGTCTATTAGTATCTCCACCACAGACTTCTCTACTACGCTAAGGTCGCCCGGCATGCACACTTGAGATCAGATATCTCAGGTAGGTAGACAAACACTCAGGTAAGAAAAATGGGTGGCAAGGTCTCAATAAGCACAACGTGATAGCAATCAGTTCTATGTGGGCTCGGATAATCACAATTTGCAAAAGTTTCCCCGGTGAGACATTCGATGGATTAAATAAACAACGTTGTAACAGATTCCTTCAACGGGTCGAAATGACTCAATCAATATAATTCTATCCATTATGGCACGATCCCAATGGTCCAATGGTGATCTTTCTGACAATAATTGAATTTCTATTCATTTTGGAGCATCGTTCTAACAGTCGGGATGCCTCCAATGGTCATATTGCTTCACTGTGGCGAAGTTCCAGTCTGCGTTGTTCTGCTATTCTAGTGAGGTTCAAATTCTGCAAGCCTGTGTTCTGCGATGTCTTTCCTGGAACCTCCTACAACTTTTCTAGCTTTTCTTTCTTCTTACTGATTTTTCTTTCTTTCTTTCCTGTGATCTGTTTCTTTGGATTCCTCTTTCCATTTTATTCTTATCTTCACTTAGCATAGTAACTTCGCACTGCTAAGGGTCTTTCATAGGGTTCGAGGCTAATACTTCTTCTCTTATTTTTTATGGGGTAGGTTCTCTTCTCTCCTGCATGGATAAGTTCTTTAAGCCTTCTTGTGTTCTTCCAACTTCGATAGTTAGGTCTATGGCCCTAAGTTGCTTCAACTTGTCCTCTTGTTCTTATATTAAGGGCATTATTCTCCTAGCCATGAAATCCCTTAATTATTTCTTTTTCTGTTCTATAGCTTCCTCTTCTTCTTTCCTTCGGATCTGATCGTTCTCGATCCAGGTCCTTCCTAACAAAAGTGCAAAATAAGTGTTGTTCTCAACAAACTTAACGACCTAAAATTCTTCTTATGTCGATGTTCCATGGGAAACCATAGGTACATGAGTAAGTCTTCCACATAGGGTTATCATCTTTCCTTTAAACAATCCTATTCCTCCCAATGAAGGAATCATAATAGGC
>CBVK0100184804.1:0-11248 GCA_900067695.1 Picea abies
CTTCTGGGGTGTAAATACTTCATGGGGTATAGACACGGCTGAAAGCAAAGGACCTCTGCATCAGGAAGATAATCAAGCTCCACAACCAACACCATGAAACCCTAAAATGGAATTTTGCGAGTAGATCCAATGGTCCTCGTTGGTGTGAATCTACAACCCTCTCTCTCCTAAGCTTCCGCTTGCAGAAAACGACCACCGTAACCTCCTTGATCCTCCACGAGATTTGACGCCTTGCGGGACTTCGATAATTCTCCACAAAGAATTTCAACCGTCTGCTCTCCCTTCTGAGAACTTCTGCAAATTTGATCAAGTAGTTTTCCACGGAACTTAACCGCTGGCAACGCAACCTTGCGATGCCTCCTTTCAATGCCTCAAGACACCAACCTTCTGTGCTTTTCTTCGATGACTGTGAAGACTCTATCCCTCCTAAGCTTTCTCCAACTCCGAGTCTTAAAAAAGACTCATGCACGCACTCCTTGTGGCAAATCTTTCAATTACTTCAAAGAATTGAAGTCCTTCAACTCCGCGCACTCCTTGCAGCAGCAGTCTCTCAACAGTCCTTCAAGTCTTACAAACCCTGAAACTACTCTCGGCCTGTGCACACTTTGCACGGCTCATGTGCCTAAATACACTTTTGAGGAAATGAAAACAAAAGCTATCCTATCTGAGATTTTAGAGACAAACCTCTAAACCCTTTGTCAATGCACTCCTTGCGGACAATTCAACTACACTCCTTGCAGGAACTCTCACTCAGACAGAAGAACAATTGAAACTCATTTCCCTTACTCTCTCTCTCTCTCTCTCTCTCTCTCTCTCTCAGATTTCAGAAATTTAACAAGAAATCATACACACATAGCATAAATAACAAATGCATGACAGAAAGAGTAAAACATTCATGAGCATAACATTCAACAATGCATACACAGAGAGTATCACAACACCATGAATCTGAGTCAAAGCTTTTTTGTATTAACTCATAACTTTTGTACATGGAATTCTTCTACACATCTCTCTTCTTCTTCTCCTCTCTGCTCTATGCTCTCATCTTGACAATAATAATACAACTATACAATGAGGGTGTCTATATCCCGTTTCCCTCTTGTGCTCTAAACTGTCTAATCTAAGCATTAAATTCTATCTACCTACATTCATTACACATAAAGGCTCCTATCTACTATGGACGAGAGCGGATCGCTCAAGGTCCTTTTACAATAGTACAAGCATGCCTCCACTTAATGACTTCATTAATATTTCAAAACATTTTCAAAATATGTGCTCAGTGTTTTTCCAGCTGTCTCTTATCTTTGCGCTGGCTCGTTGTTGGCTATGCTTGCACGCCCTTGTGATGCTCCTGCATCATACTCCCTCGATGAAAATTTTCATGGGCTCCTGTCCATGTGCTCGTGCACGGTCTGTCCATGCTTCTATATTTTAGCTTCATTCTCCTAGCTGGCATCTTCAACTAGATGGCCCTTCCACTTGACCAAGTATTCAAAGTATTCCTTTCGCCTGGTTCTTTTACCAACTCTTTTTGTCCAGTATGCGCTCCATCTGTGGCTTTTCTGCATTTGGCATTTTTTTTTTCCACTAAACCTCTGACTGTTCATTTCCTGCTTCTTCTTCCTCATCTTTATAAGGGTACAAATTTGAGACATTGAATATCGGAGAAATTCCAATCCCATCGGGTAATTCAATCTCATATGCATTCACCCCAAATTTCTTCAAGACCTTACATGGTCCGATTTTCTTCATCTTGAGTTTATGATATGTTCCCCTCGGGAACCTTTCCTTTCTCAAATGTGTGAGGATCAAATCACCAACTTCAAATTGAAGTTCTCTCCTACGTTGATCTGCCTTGCATTTATATTCTTGGCTTGAATGTTGCAATCATTCCTTCACCTGGTTGTGAAGCTCCTTCATCGCCTCTGCGAAATTTTCTGCACTAGCGCTCCTAGTCCCAGTCTTTTTTGAATCCATTAGCTCAGAAATTCTTCTCGGTTGAATGTCATAAACAATTTGAAATGGACTCTATCCTGTGCTCCTATTAAGCGAGTCGTTATAAGAAAACTCCACCTGTGGTAATATGTTATCCCACCGACTGTGGTGTTCTATCACCAAGCTCCTCAGCAAGTCTCCCAAACTTATGTTCACAACTTCTGTCTGTCCATCTGTCTGAGGATGATAAGCTGAACTAAACGACAAGTTTGTTCCCATCTTCTTCCATAAGGTTCTTCAAAAGTGTCCTACGAATTTAGTGTCTCGATCCAAAACTATGCTCCTTGGAAGCCGTGAAGTCGAATGACTTCTTTGAAAAATAGGTTCGCAATGTGAGTTGCGTCACTGGTTTTCTGACATGGAATGAAATGTGCCATTTTGGAAAATCTATCCACTACTACAAAGATTGAGTCAAACCCTCTTTGTGTTCTTGGCAACCCCAATATGAATTCCATGCTGACTGCATCCCACGGCCTCTCAGGTATGGGTAATGGTTGATATAAGCTTGCATTCTATCTCTTTCCTTTTGAATGTTGACAAATTCTGCATCTATCCACAAATATTTTGACGTCGGCTCGCATTCCTGGCCAAAAATATGACTCATTCAACTTTGCGAACGTCTTGTCATGACCGAAATGTCCAGCCAATCCTCCACTATGTTTCTCCTTCAGCAAATTCTCCCTCACAGAGCATTTTGTAATATAAAGTTGATTACCTTTAAACAATAATCCTTCCTGGATCATGTATTCTTCCCATTGGCTTCTATTCCTGAGAATTGGATTCTCAGTTGCTTCATATGCCTCTGTAAAATATGGATCATCTCTATACATGTCCCTGAGATCATCAAAACCCAATGTTTTGACTCTGAACTCCTGCAATAGCAAACATTTCCTGCTCAAAGCATCAACAACTTTGTTAGCAATACCAGAAATATGTTTAATCACAAAAGTGAAATTTTTCATATATTCAACCCATTTAACATGTCTTTGATTCAACTTCTCCTGTTGAGTCACAAGTTGCAATGCAAGATTATCACTGTATAAGACAAACTCCTTGGGAATCAAGTAATGTCTCCATTTCTTCAATGCCTGAATAATAGCATAGAACTCCTTGTCATACGTGGAGTATTTCACTTTCGCTTCATTCAGCTTCTTGCTTAAGTATGCTATCGGCCTGTTTTCTTGACTCAAGACTCCCTCTATTGCAAATCCACTTGCATCACATTTAACTTGAAATGTCTTTTTGAAATTAGGCAACACCAAAGTTGGTTGTTCCGTGATTTTCCTCTTCAACAAATTAAAACTCTTCTCAGCTGCTTCTGTCTAGTGAAAAGATTTATGTCTCTTCTTCACTGTGTCCATCATCGGTGCACTAATTCCACTGAAATTCCTAATAAATTTTCGGTAGAAACTAGCCAATCCGTGAAAACTTCGAACTTCAAAGATACTCTTTGGTGATGGCCAATCCTTGATTACCTCCACCTTATCTGGATCCATCCTCAACTTATCTGCAGAAATAACAAAACCCAAATAAATGAGCTCTGTCTTCATGAATGATGACTTCTTCATGTTTATCAGTAGATTCTCTTGCTATAACCTCTTCATCACTGTAGCCAAATGTTTTAAATGCTCTGCCTTTGTTTTACTGAAAATCAGTTTGTCGTCAAGATACACAATGATAAATTTTCCAATGAAATCCTTCAGGACTTCATTCATCAATCTCATGAAAATACTCGGCACTTTTGTTAAACCAAACAGAATGATAAGCCATTCATATAACCCTTCATTGGTTTTGAATGATGTCTTCTTCCATTCATCACCTTCCCTCATGCGGATCTAGTGATAACCACTTTTCAAATCAATCTTCGAAAAAAAAATTGTTCGACTCAAGCAATCCATCAAATCATCCATCATTGGCAATGGAAATCTGTACATGATGGTTATTTTGTTGATTTCCCTCGAGTCAGTACACATCCTCCAGGCTTCGTCTTTCTTCGGACTGAGTACTGTCAGAACAGCACACGGACTCAAGCTTTCTCTGACCAAACCTTTGTCCAACAAATCATGGACTTGTCTTTTGACCTCTTCATTCTCCTGTGGCGTTAATCTGTACGCTGCTTTGTTTGGAAAACTAACTCCAGGTATGAGATCAATTTGATGACTTATACTTCTAATTGGTGGAAACGAATGAGGTAGTTTGTCCACTACTATGTCAGCGAACTCTTCCAGCGGTTCCTGAACCTCTTCTGGTAAATCATCTACCCTTGTGCTGGTTAAAAAAATCTTTGGCTTCCTGACCACAATGAATTGTGGTTCCTCCTTCTTCTTAACCTCTGTAAGAAGTTCCTTCCCACTCATGAAAAGTACAGTGTTGCTCAACTCCGATTGTATTTCTTTATCTTTGATCGGCAACAACATGTGAGTTCTCCCATTTTTCTCTAGGGTGTATGTGTTCATTCTTCCATCATGAATCACATTCCTGTCATATTGTCGCGGTCTACCCAGCAATAGATGACAAACATCCATAGGAATAACATCACAGAGTATTTCATCTTTATACCCTCCTATTTTAAACTCAACTAAACATTGCTTAGTGACATTTACCTGATGTCCTTTTTGCAATCATGAAACTCTATATGGGCTTGGATGATCAATCGTCTCCAGCTCCAGCTTTTCTACCATCTCTGTTGAAACGAGATTATCTGTGCTACCACTATCTACAATGACTTTACCTTTCCAGTCTTTGGTTTTGCACGCAGTCCGAAAAATTCTGTTTCTTTGGACTGAACTCTCCACCTCCTTCTTTGGTGTCAAAAGAGTTTTTCGCATCATCGATGATCTTCCGCCTTCAGCATCCTCTGCCTCAACACTCCTCCTTTGTGCTTCGGCAATGTGAGCCTCTCCTTCCTCTTTCTTCTTGTCTGGACATTCATAAGACTTGTGTTCGACTTTTCCACACGTGAAGCATTTTATCACTCCATCTCTTCCTCTTCCTCTACCTCTAGTACGAGGAAAAATGTTGTTATCAGCATACTCTCCTCTCTAATCAGCGTATTTCCCTCTCCGCCCAACATATTGCCTTCTCTACGAACTTCTGCCTCTCTCAATCTGAGGTTTCTTCCATTCTTCCTTAGGCTTCTAATTTCTATCTTGGACGAATGATTTACCCCTGGCTTGACTTCTGCCTCGGCTTCTTTGACCTTATTTTCAGCTCAGCTTCTCTTCCGCCTTTAGAGCCATTTGTTAAGAATCTTCCACTGTTCGAATGGTCATCATGCTCATCTCATCCTGAATTTCATATCTCAGGCCATTCATATACCTGGCAACCTTTTCATCATTACTTTCATGACGACCTGCTCTGATGTTTAGCCTGTAGAACTCTTCAGTATACTCCTTCACTGTCATCAGCTTCTGTCTCAAGTTCTACATTCTTCGAAACAGAGTAATTTGATAATCTTTGGGAATGAATTTTGCCTTCATCTTTGCAATCATCCTATCCCAACTCTTGATTTTCTGCTTACCTTCGCAGCATCTGTCAGCTAGTAGTTCATCCCACCACAATGCTGCATGTCCTTTAAGTCTCGTGACAACATGTTTGACCTTCTTGTCTTCTTCAACATCTTCATAGTCAAAATATGTGTCCAGAGCTCTAATCCAGTATAGAAGCTCTTCACATCCAAGTTTCCCTCATAAACTGGAATGTCCATTTTGGCTCTTGCATTCATTCTTGCAACAGCTCTAAGCAAGCGTTCATTTGTTGCATCTTCTACTGTGACTTCTTCTTCTCTATGTTCAGCTTCATCTTCACTTTCAGACTCACTGACATCTCCAATATCAGCCGTGCGCGTCTGTTTTATTTCCACATCCATGAGTCTGGCGCAAATGTCATGCAGATCTCTTTCCACTTCTGGATTCTGCACTTGTTTGCCCCTTTCTCTTGACACCTCCCTATCCTCTGGTGGATCGGGTGTTTGTCTATCTCTTCTCCTCGACGACATGGTTGAAATTCCTTCTCGCTTTTCCTACCTGAAATATACAAACAAGAATCAGGCTCTGATACCACACCTGGCGCAACCCTACCAACCCGTAGGTCGAAAGTCCACGGACAAAGGATCTTTCTATCTCCACTGGCCTGAAGAACTCTTAACAATTGGCTCTTCTATTCCCCTTTCGAGAAATATGCACCCCACAGTAAAACCTCGTGGAATCTCCCTTCGCACTTCGGGAGATCGAACTTCGCGATTTCACGAGTCTTGTGATCGAGTGTCTATGCCTTCAGACCTCCGAACACCGATATGCTGAGTTCCGATAAACTCTGGAACGTTAAGGTTCTGCCTCCACTAGAAATCAACGATTCTGGAGTTTTCCCTTGATCCAACGATCAGCGCTATTTCGCGCACCAGGAGCTCGATATACAAGAGCTCTATGTCTCCTCTACCTTTCGGGTCCTGAAATCCTGAAAGACTTGCGTGCCTGCTCTGGGTCCCACAATCCTTGTCCTTTCCACGTGTCACTTCAATCACACTTTCCCTTGACGTGAGATTTTTTTCCACCTGTCGCCTCCTCGTGATCTGCTAGCCTGTGTGGTTTTGCTATTTCAGGTATTAGGAGTCCTAGACTCGCAATCCCCAACCTTATGTCACCGCGAACCCTGATTTCCCGATTCCCGATTCACCGATGGACTAAGTCACTTGTGTCGTGATTTCAGAAATCACAATATGGAAGGGGTTCCACTCCTTATCGACGTGAACGTTGAATTCCCGAACTCCAAAGCTCCGAGATGCCGACGTGACAATCTCCGCCTTTCACACGAAAGCTCCCCTTTCACGTTTTGGGAATTTGATCCACCAAAGTCTTGGCCTCCTCTCTCCCTTTCAAACCCCAAAATGTCGAAATGCTTGAATTCCAACACGTGTCCAAATATCGACCCCACAATGGAACCTTCTGCCTTGTCGGGGTTTCGGATTTCACAGTTTTGCAAATCCAAATGATGAAGTTTCGGTCTATCCAACCACAAAACCCCGAAATGGAATTTCGCGAGTAGATCCAATGGTCCTTGTTGGCGTGAATCTACAACCCTCTCTCTCCTGAGCTTCCACTTGCAGAAAACAACCACCGTAACCTCCTTGCTCCTCCGCGAGATCTGACAACTCGCGGGACTTCGAGAATTCTCCACGGAGAATTCTGACCATCCGTTCTCCCTTTTGAGAACTTCTGCAAATTTGATAAAGTGGTTTTCCACGGAACTTAACCGCCTACAACACAACCTTGCGACGCCTCCTTTCAACGCCTCAAGACACCAACCTTCTGTGCTTTTCTTCGATGACTGTGAAGACTCTATCCCTCCTAAGATTTCTCCAACTCCGAGTCTTAAAGAAGACTCCTGCACGCACTCCTTGCGGCAAATCCTTCAATTACTTCAAGGAATTGAAGTCCTTCGACTCTATGCACTCCTTGCAACAGCAGTCTCTCAACAGTCCTTCAGGTCTTACAAACCTTGAAACTACTCTCGGCCCGTGCACACTTTGCACGGCTCCTGTGCCTAACTGCACTTCTGAGGAAATGAGAACAAAAGCTATCCTATCTGAGCTTTCAGAGACAAACCTCTGAACCCTTTGTCAACACACTCCTTGCAGACAATTCAACTGCACTCCTTGTAGAAACTCTCACTCAAACAGAAGAACAATTGAAACTCATTTCCCACTCTCTCTCTCTCTCTCTCTCTCTCTCTCTCTCTCAGATTTCAGACATTTAACAAGAAATCATACACACATAACATAAACAACAAATGCATGACAAAAAGAGTAAAACATTCATGAGCATAACATTCAACAATGCATACACAGAGAGTATCACAACACCATGAATCTGAGTCAAAGCTTTTTTGTATTAACTCGGAACTTATGTACATGGAATTCTTCTACACAACTCTCTGTTTCTTCTCCTCTCTGCTCTATGCTCTCATCTTGACAATAATAATGCAACTATACAATGACGGTGTCTATATCTCGTTTCCTTCTTGTGCTCTAAACTGTCTAATCTAAGCATTAAATTCCATCTACCTACATTCATTACACATAAAGGCTCCTATCTACTATGGACGAGAGCAGATCACTCAAGGTCCTTTTACAATAATACAAGCATGCCTCCACTTAATGACTTCATTAATATTTCAAAAAATGTGCTCGGTGCTTTTCCAGGTGTCTCTTATCTCCACGTTGACTCGCTGCTGGCTATGCTTAGCTCCGTATATCAAGGGAAGCGTGTACCTACTTTTCAAAATATCTCATTTTTTGTTGATAGGTTCTAAGAACTATGATATTAGATGGTTTTAAGAGAATTTCAATGTGTACTTGATCCTAGAATATCTCATTTATTGTTCATAGGTTTTGAGAACTATGATATTAAAGGTTTTAAGAGAAATTTGAGAACTATGATATTAGATGGTTTTAAGAGAAATTTCAATGTGTACTTGATACTAGAATATCTCATTTATTGTTCATAGGTTTTGAGAACTATGTATTAAAGGTTTTAAGAGAAATTTAAATGTGTACTTGATCCTGATCCAATGGATCACTGTAAGGAGTAAAACCCATCAGACTTACAATGGAAAAGGTAAACATAGATATGCAACATCGTATTTAGTTCCCAAGGTAGGTAGGTTTCCAAGGTAGGGTATAGAAATGAGCTTTCAACTTGCCTTGTTGATCTCTTGTAGTATTGCGTGGAGAAGTTGGTTGGTAAGGTTGGTGCACCTCACACTCTCTAACCTTCCTGGGCACGTGGGAATGAAGAGCTGCTATAGTGCCTTCTCTCTTAGTAGGTCTGGATACTTCAATCTTCGTGACATCCTAACCCCAAGGAGTAAACTTCTGGAAATGGCCATGTTAAGAAAGAGAAAATCCATTTCTATTCCCGACGGAGGAGAAAATATGTATCATAACAAAGAGGCTGATTGAGCAACAAAATCAATTTAGAAGTTAGGGCAAAGTGGTTGATTGAGCAACAAAATCAATTTAGAAGAAGTTAGGGGAGGCATTAGGTTAAATTTTCATTTTTGGTATTTTTTTTTTTTAATTTTGTTTAAAATTTGGTGAGAAAATGTTGCATATGCAGA
This sequence comes from Picea abies, assembly GCA_900067695.1. Classification (NCBI taxonomy): domain Eukaryota; kingdom Viridiplantae; phylum Streptophyta; class Pinopsida; order Pinales; family Pinaceae; genus Picea; species Picea abies. Next base: position 9,112 of record CBVK0100184804.1, read on the forward strand.
TTTGAGTGATCAAGTTTATATATTTGAGAAAGATTTTTCAACATGTTGAATTGTAAAAATACAATTTGAACAACATAAAATTGCAGTTTTGTCCAAATTTATATCACCAATAAAAAAAGCCCAAAACAAAAAACAAATAAACAACACACTCAGTGTGTAAAATTTCAGGGAAAGGTGATAGAGTGACATCCCAATGAACTGTGGTGACATTGGAACAGAACTCAAAGGGATTGCCGTCCATGTATGGATATCTTTCTTTTTATCATGTGGAGATTATTCTCCTTATACAAGAATAGCTTATAGTTCTCCCCAATGCTGAACATTGTGGAGATTATTCTCCTTGTACAAGAATAGCTTACAGTTCTCCCCAATGCTGAACATTCTGAACAAGAGAACAGTCCTCAATGTCGCCTTTACCTTGAATGTGGCTTTTCAATTCAATACTGAAGACGCCAAACCATCAAGGCAAATCAGACTCATAACAACGAGCATTCTGAGATGAAGTTTATGTTTGTAGTGTTATGAGGACGGGTCAAAAATCTTCTGATAGTACATAAGTTAAAGTTATATTATGTATGCTTGACATATGTATAATTTAAGTGTGAAATTTAACTTGTGATTAGGCTCTAAGAGTTGGCGTTTCTGGGAGAGAAGGTCATCTTTATTGATTTAGGGAGGTCTCAGATTTTGCTAAATCACAAGTGTTTGCTAACACTGACTTACATACTGTTATATTAGCTACATATCATTTTTTACTAAAATGGATTTAGGGAGGTTTCAGTCCTTGCTAAGTTATAAGATTCTGTTAACACTGACTTACATACTGTTATACTAGCTACATATCATTTTTTCCCAAAATGGATTTAGGGAGGTCTCATTCCTTGCTAAGTCAAGGGTACCTGGTAACACTGACTTACATACTGTTATACTAGTTACATACCATTTTTTTTCAATATAGATTTAGGGAAACCTCAATTCTTGCTAAATCACAAGTATTTGCTAACACTGACTTACATACTGTCATACTAACTACACACCATTTTTTTCCCAAAATAAATTTAAATACATCTCAATCCTTACTAAATCACAAGTACCTACTAACACTGACTTACATACTGTCATACTAACTACACAACATTTTTTTCCAAAATATATTGTGCAAAAATTCAAAACCATTCCAAAATAAATAACTAATCCACTCATTGTATACAAAAATTAAGACCCAGTCCAAAAAAATAGTGTATTAATCATCAAATAACTAATCCACATTGTATGCAAAAATTCAGACCCAGTCCGAAAAAAAAACTACTCCACAGTGTACTAATCATCAAGATTATGTGGAAGCCATGTGAGAATACTGTATGCATTCTGGTCATAAGTCGTCCTATCATTCTTTCATCTTTTTTCTTTCCCACACTTCTTTTTCATTCTTTCATCTTTTTTTTTCCACACTTCTTTTTCAATTCACATATGCCAATTCCATAGAGCCACATTGGACAAGATCTTTTTCCATTCACATATGCCAATTCCATAGAGCCACATTGCACAAAATCAGACCTGTAATAAATCTTGGAAATCAAATTCACATATGCCAATTCCATAGAGCCACATTGTACAAGATCTTTTTCAATTCACAGATGCCAATTACATTGCACAAAATCAGACCAGTAATAAATCTTGGAAATCAAAGACTCCAATGGTAAATTTTATTTATCAGCATGCTACATCACATAATGATTTTGATCTGCTTTTATAGTGAAATAGATTCGAAGCCGCAGACCATAACAACATCCGTCTGATAAATAATCCTTAAAATGGAGGTCGGCCGCCTGGGCCGCCTCCAAATGGCGGGCAACAAAATCCGAAGCACTCTTGCAGCATGCAGCAGCAGCACAGGAAATATAGGCTGCAACATCATAAACAACCATACGGATAAGAAAAACTATAACTGTGAATTGTTATATATTAAACCTTGTAGCTAATACTCCTCCATCCATGAAATATTAAGCCAGAGGAATATATCAAAGGCATGAAGGGTTAAAGAAAGTGCAGTGATGGTGATTCATAATACCATTGTTGAATGCATCCGAAGAGCCCTCCACCACCAAACCCTCCAGGAGGACCAAACCCGCCAGGA
>CBVK0100184805.1:0-18413 GCA_900067695.1 Picea abies
TCCTATCTACTATGGATGAGAGCGGATCGCTCAAGGTCCTTTTACAATAATACAAGCATGCCTCCACTTAATGACTTCATTAATATTTCAAAACATATTCAAAAAATGTGCTCGGTGCTTTTCCATCTGTCTCTTATCTCCGTGCTATCTCACTGCTAGCTATGCTTGCACTCCCTTACGATGCTCTTGCATCACATTCTGACTTAATTGCAACATTTTCTTTATTTGAGGAAAAATTCTAGGAGGTGGAACTACATGGATTGGAGTGTAACATGCAGTCATGGACTTATTCACAGAAAGACTGAAACATTTATTCTTCTCTTGTCTTATTACTTCTGCAGTCCATTCAATGACATGCTTTGTCTTCCCTGCATCATCTGCTATATTGATTCCAATGCTCTCAAAATATGAATAATTATTAAACATGATGAGGTAAACCAAGTAGGCCTTGTACCTAAAGTACTTAGTGTTGTGAAAATTGGAAAAATGGAAATTGATAACCTCACTCAACAAATCAACATAGTCAAACTTTGTAAAGGTGATGGAATCTGAAGGGAAAAAAATTGCAAACATCCCTAAAATATATTAATCTACAATCCTATCATGCTCATAAGCTAGGATCTAACATATCCTGGAAATATCATGCCTAGTTATTTCAAGAAAAATGGTAGAATTGAATGGAGGTGACATGGTTGGAAGTGGAGCATCTGAATCCAATACGTCACTTAATATATTCTCTTTTTTTGGATGGGTGAGCTATAAACTTCCATGTATATTCTAGTGGAACAGTTCGTCACAACAGATCTAATAAAATACTAAAATCTTTACTACTAAGGTTAATTTCCCTTAGATCTACAAAATATTTAGTTACTGATAAAATAGAAAAGAAATAGAAAAATTAGATAATAGTAAAACACATTCAAACCATCCACAAATAAATGCAAGATATGCCTTGGGAAACCTAATATGGCACAAAACCCAGCTAGAAGGTGAGGTTTCTCTACTCTCTTTTCTTTGGTAAAGAAATGATGCAAGTATAAATAAAGAGACACTCTCTGTGGAGTTGCCTTTGACTTGTGGCCTATATGGATGCTATAGAATCTCTCCTCATTTTCTATGCTCACAAAATACCACTCTCAGATGTTTTTCTTGGCTATGGAACAAGATACAATGCAAAATAATGAAACCCCCTTCTCCTCCTACTGACCCGATTTTTAACATAGCCCGATAGCCATCTAGGGATAGGTTTTTGACTTCCTCAAATTTCAATTGTGATAATGTTCTGGACCTTAAAGAATGTTCTTAGAAAATCCATTATGTGTCTAGCCCCACATGTCTAAGTAATGGAGGCTGATGTGGCATCCACTCACACCATGGTGATCAGTATGGTAGGTTAACTTGCATGAGGCATAACTTTCTCATATGAACTTCGATGGATGAACGGTTTGCGTCGTTGGAAAGGTATCAATGCGTAGAATTTAGAATCTCCCATCGTAAGGTTTGGAAAAAAAAAATGTTGTTTGATGCCTCAAAATGGCTTTGGAATATTTGTCTATTTTTTGGACCAACCGCCGAAATGGCCCTGCAAGCTGATTCCTCCAATTTTTCCACCCAAAAAGTAGTGAGATAGATGAAAAATAATATAATGATCCATTCTAGATTATGCCTCCCCATTTAGGGAGGCTTTTGGTCCCCAAAATTTATTGAATGAGATGAGGAAATTTTTCCTCTACGTTCTCCCTAGAGTACCATTTTTCTTTGCTTGGAAGTTGTCCTTTCAACCCAATCTGCCAAAGGTCATGCTGCCTTTGTCTTGTAGTTCTGGACTGCTTCTGCAAAACTGTGTCTTCTTCCACCTCTTCTTGAGCATCTTGTGATAAATACTCTATGGAAGGTAGGACCCTCTCCTCTTCCTAATCCAACATGGAGGGCTCATAGAGTTTGATATTATCCACATTCACTACTGACTAAATGCACATGAATGGGGGTAGACTAAGTCTGTAGGAATTATCTCCCACCTTTTCTAATACCTCAAAAGGACCATACCGTAAAGTGTGGATATTATTACCAGGACCATGTAGTATTTCCTTATTCAACTGTAACCATACTCTTTCTCCCACTTTAAATGTTTTCTCTATTCTGTGTTGGTCATGTCTAGCCTTGTACTTTTCCCATGACTTCTTCAATGTCTCTTGTACTTGCAAATGGATTTGTCCGATCGTCTCAATTTTTTTTCTACATTTAGTACATCTCCTATGAGGTCCCCCCTCACTCTTCCTTGTTGTGCATATACACCATCTAAGGGAAGGTGGAAAATATCCAGAGCAAGTTTCAAAAGGGGAATTACTAGTAGAAGTGTGGATTGCTATGTTATAAGAGTGTTGTATATAGATCAAATTTTTATCCCAGGTCTTCAAATTCTTTTGATTGTAACTCCTCAAAAGATGCACCAAATTCATGTTGACTACTTCTATCTTCCCATCTATCTGTGGATGGAATGTTGTAGACATATTCAACTTAGTGTCCATCTTCTCCCACCACATAGTGCAAAATGCACAGACAAATATGGTATCCCTATCTAAGATGACACTCCTTGGTATCCCAAAGTGGACCCAGACATGTTCAAAGAACTTGTTTGTTGCTTCTTGTCCAGTGATGGTCTTTTTACAAGGCATAAGAATGAACATTTTGTTGAACCTGTCAACCATCACAAATAGATAGTCATGTCCCTTCTTGTTTCTTGGTAAACCTCCCACAAAATCCATGGAAATTCTTTCCCAAGGTTGAGTACAGTACATGTAAGGTATGGTATAGACCTTGCTTCGTATTGATGGGTTTGCTGGTACAAAAAAGTATACATCCTCTAATATATTGTGCTACATCTTCTTGCATTCTGGGCCAATACACATATCTCTGTAAGTTGGAAACTGTCTTCCCAACACTGAAATGTCCTGAAACCTTGGAGGTGCGAGCCTCTATGATAAGATGTAATCATTCACCTTTAGGAACACAGAGCTTGTCGAGCTTGTAGAGTAATCCACTTTGGAAATGATAGTCATCCTTTCCATCACCTTCTTCTATATGAATTTGGCCTTGTAGCTGCTAAAACACGTCCTTGAAGTCCTCATCTTCTGTGTATGCCTCTTTGTATGCATCATGGGTAAAAGGTTCCATGTGCATTAGAGTTACCAAAGCTATAATATTATATGTGCGTGGTTCTGAAAGAATTTTTTCCAACTTATTTGTGCTACCCTTCTTATACTTTATGACCAAATGAAATTGCTGTAAAAACTCCATGCACTTGTAATGTCTAGTTTGTTGTATCTTACTCTGAGCTTGCAAATACTGTAGTCACTGGTGATCTGTGTGGATGATGGTCTCCTTGCCCATCATATAGTGTTTCCACTTTTTGATAGCCTGTGCCAAGGCATAGAGCTCTTTGTTGTAGGTAGGGTAGTTGAGAATTGCCCCATGAAATACTTCAGAATGATAGCAGATGAGCCTTCCTCCCTGGATCAATACTACTTCCATGGCATACCCACTTGCATATATCTCCACTTTGATATGCTTTTTCAAGTTTGGTAGTGAGAGAACTGGTGCTTGAAAAATATTTCTTTTTATCTCATCAAAGGGATTCTGGCGATTCTTCCCCATTGGAAACGCTTACTATTGGTTGTTATGGTGTGGAGTGGTGCATCTACCACTGAAAAGTAAGCTATGAACTTCCGCAAGTATTGTGTCACACCAACAAAACCCCTAAATTCAATGACATTTGTAGGAATTATCCATTTCATGATGGCCTCCATCTTTGTGGGATCTATCTTGAGCTCCCCTCCACTGATCACTTACCCCAAATACACCAAACATTACTGAATGAACTCACATTTCTTGAGAGTTTCCAACATCTGGTGCTTTTTCAGAGTCTCTAACACCTGCATAAGATGTGACATATGCTCCTCCTAGGTAGCACTATAAACCAATATATCATCCAAATAGACAATAACAAATGAATCTANNATATATCATCCAAATAGACAATAACAAATGAATCTAGATAAGGGCGTAAATAAACATTCATTAGTCTCATAAATGTAGTCGGTGCATTGCATAAACTGAATGGCATAACCAACCACTCATACAAACCTTGCCTTGTTTTGAAAGAAATATTTCAAGTATCTTCTTCATTGAATTGTACCTGGTGATATCCTGATTTCAAATCCAACTTAGTGAAGTAGTTGTCATGCTGCAAATGGTCCAATAGATCACCAATCCTTGGCAGGGGGTACCGATTCTTCAGTGTAATTTTGTTCAATTCCCTGTAATAGATACACATTCTCTAAGTCCCATGCTTCTTGGGCACAATTATGATGGGTGACCCACAAGGTGAGGTACTTGGTCGGATTACACCCTACTCCAAAAGCTGTTGCAATTGCTTCTTCGCTTCATTTGCTTCCAAAATGGACTGTCTATACAACCCAATATTTGACAATGGGGAGTCTAGAAACAACTGTGTTTCATGCTACACTTCCCTCTTGGCTGGTATCCCTCTAGGAGCCTATAACACTCCTTTGTATTTATATAACAACTCCTCCAACTATTTTTTCTGCTCTTTATTACACCCCTCTAGGGATTCCTTCAGTCTCCTTAACTAATCATAGGACTGATTTTCTCTTAAGAAAAGTAAAACATATTTCTTACTAGAACTAATCAACTCCTTGGCTTGATTGGAACTTAGTGAGATATTTGACTTGAATTTATGCACATTAATGATGTAGGACTTACCGTCCTTGATAAATTGGTATTGGTTGGCTCTCCACATGAATATTGCATCCCTAATATACATGTAAGGGCTTCCAAACACTACTCCACCTACATCAAAGGGTACTACATCCAATTCCACTTCATCAATAAAATAAACACTTATAGCAAATTTAATCTACACTATTTTGTTACCTTTATCTCTGCATCCTTGTTTACCCAACACAATGGATAGGGGCTAGGATGATTGTGAACCTCCAATCCAATCTTGTTGACCAAATCCGCTGCTATGAGATTAGCCCATGAATCATAGTTGAATAAAGCATCTATCTTGGTCTTCTTGACCCAAATTTTAATGTGTAAAAGCTTGATCATCTCCTTCTCTTCCTGGTGATGAAGGCTACTCAGATTCACCTTATTCTATACATATGTGCAGACAATATTGTCATCAACATCCGAGCTACTTTCAACATGATTTCTTGAATATTCTGCTAGAAGGTTCTTTTTCTATCCGTCCTTGTTTCGATTCTTCGGGTTCAACTTTGGAAGTAGTTTCCAAAATTTTTCCTTGGTGTGACCATGAATGTTGCAATGATTACAATGGTTTCTAGGATCTTTACTTTATTGTGCAATGGTTTTCATCTTCTTATATTTCCCCCCTTTCCACTTCCTCTTACCCTCCTTGGAAGCTTCCTGGTGCTCTTTCCACTTCAAATCACTTGGCCTCCCCTTCTTTTGGCCTCTGTTTTCCAGGTACCGTGTCTATACACAAGCCTCATCCACTGTCTTTGGCTCGAAGAGCATCACCTAATTTCATAGATGACCATGTACACCCTCCATATACTTGAGGAGTACATTTTTTTTCTTGGGAGAGATACGTAGTATGACGGTCATCTTTTTTAACTCAGTTGTGTACTCGTGTACACTCTTCCCCTGCCTCTTCCTGAAGTAGTGCCATCGGATCCATTGGTCCTCTACATACCCAATAGGGTAGAATTGGGACTTGATGAGGATTTTGAAGTCCTCATATCTAGTTACTGGCATATCACCCTCTATCTTAAGTGTTTATGTGTGGATTTCTCACCAGGTTAAATCATGGCCCTCTAACTTCAATCTATCAAATGAAATCTTTTTCTCTTAATATATATGGTGAATGCTAAAATAAAATTCTGGTTGTTGCAAGCAATGATTCAATTTTAATGCATCGATATGACCTTGATATGGATTTATGTCCACTTTTGCTTCCATCATGAATAAGGATTGTGAAGGGCTCGGGACACTCGAACTCAACTACTCTTTTTCGGATTTTTTCTGTGACTCCTTTTCTTCCCGATATTTCGATTTCCCCTCTGATGTATTCTCTGAGTTAGAGCCTCCATCATCTTCAAATGGTCCAATATTTCTTTCTAGAGTTGCCGTGAGGAGGTTCATATTGCAACTAATTTCAGAAACTTGTGCTTCCAACTACTCAAATCTCTCTTCTGCTGGATCTCGAGGGTTATTATGCACATAATCGTCCACAATGGATAGGGTTTCTACAAGTTCTCCTTAAGCCAATTCTTGGATCCTAAAACTTACCACAAATACCCAAAAGAAAAACCTTCTTTGACACTGATATGATTTGTAAACTACCATGGATATTCCACTCGAACAATTCGTCACAATAGATCTAATAAAATACTGAAATATTTACTATTAAGGTTGATTTCCTTTAGATCTCTAGAATATTAGTTACTGATAAAATAAATAAAACGTAGAAAAATTAGAGAATAACAAAACACATTCACACCATCCACAAATAAACACAAGATATCACTTGGCAAACCCAATATAGGAGAAAGCCCAACTAGAAGGTTAGGTTGCTCTGCTCTCTTTTCTCTGGTAAAGAAATGATGCAAGTACAAAGAAATAAGCACTCTCTATGGAGTTTCCTTTGACCTATGGCCTATATGGTTACTATATAATCTCTCCTCCTTTTCTATGCTCACATAATATCACTCTCATATGTTTTTCTTAGCTATGGAACAAGATACAATCCAAAATAATGGAACCCCCTTCGCCTCCTACTGGCCTGTTTTTAACATAGCCCGATAGCCATCTAGGGATAGGTTTTTTACTTCCTCAACCTTCAATTGTGATAAGGTTTTGGACCTTCTATAATGTTCTTAGAAAATCCACTACGTGTCTGGCTCCATATGCCTAAGTAATGGAGGCTGACATGGCATCCACTTGCACCAAGGTGATCAATATGGTAGGTCAACTTTCCATAGGCATACATTTCTCATATGAACTCCGATTTACAAACTCTCTGCACCATTGGAAAGGTATAATGTGTAGAATTTAGAATCTTCCATAGTAAGGTTTGGACCAAAAACAAATTGTTTGATTCCTTAAAATGGCTCTGAAATATTTTGAACTATTTTTTTGACCGAAATTTGGACCAGCCCCCAAAATGGCCCCGCAAGTTGATTCCTCCAATTTTTCCACCCAAAAAGTAGTGAGATAGATGAAAAATAATATAATGATCAAATCTAGATCATTGGGATAGCAGTGTGCTCAAGAAATTTGAGCATTTGGGAGATGACTTATTTTGTAAATGAATAAATGACCTTGGAGACATCTACAGATGTGATCTACTGCTCATTTTATTTTTTAATTTGCAGTGCACCACTTTACTAACTCATGAAAATGATAGGTTTGGGGTACTATAGATAGAGCCGGGTTCGATTCCCACAAGCGCAAGTAATCCCTACCATCATTAGCATTGGTGCAGGCTCTATCAATAATTTGACGGAGGTTAGGAAAGGATAGAACCAAGCCAAAAACATCTTCGTCCCTGTCTTTAAGGTGCTCTTAGGTCATTTGTGATTTTTGGGTTGCACAAGACTGACTAGGGCTTTCTTTGTTGCCATTTTATTGATCTAGAGGTGAAAGTGATTGGAGGAATATAAAAAATTAGTGCTTGGGATTCAAATTACCTTGTTTAATAGTGAATAGGTAGGTGTACATGTTGCTTTTAATAGTCACTATTCAAACTTTAGCAACCAACCTCGTAATGAAAACAATAACGTTAATTTAATCCCGTGACCATTTTTTACATTTATTTTATAATTTTAGTGCCACGTGTCACCTTTTTTTTGGTTGTATCCTTTGAATTTGATAAGTGCATGAAATTTGATTGATGTCATGGATGACGTCAACAGGGTCCCACAGACACATGACATGCCATCGTTGGTCCATGTCTAGTCTATATGGCACCTATGTTTGGCCACTTGTCCTAGGGATTAGATGAATACTCAACACCTTTGACATAATTGGGGATGGGGCCCATGTATAGGTGTTAGCATGTGGTTGGGACATATGGGAACCCAGCTGGTAGGGCCACCTGTCTTGTTCCCTATCCAAAGTATTCCTCATTTTCCATGTCAGTTCCCCTTAGGCACCATGTCATTTCCCCTTAGGTTCCATGTCATTTCCATGTATGTGGGATGATTGGGCATGGGATCATGGTTTTTTATAATACCACAAATGATATCACATGCCCCAATAGGTAGTTTTCTAGGCCCTTTGTGCGATGCAAAACAAATGGTAAATCACAGCATGGAAAAGGAAAATCCACCTATCTCATCACAAAGAATAATTAACAGGTGTGCATGTCTTTGATGCGAAATGCATCGTGGACTATTGATCTACATGGTTTCAATGCACCACAACATGAACCATTGATCTTCATATTAATGGTGTGCGACCCTTGTTTGAGTTCTTTAGCTCACGGTCTTATCCCTTGGTACTACATATAAGCCCCCCATCGACACTTTTAAGAACTTTTGGGGTTGCGATAGGCCCCTTCTCATTCTCGATGGGTGCTTAAACTCATTTTAGGTGCCCGTGGTCTCCCCTTTAGTTGTTTTTTTCATAATTCAATCCCCCTAAGCTTATTTCTTTATCCATAGAACCATGATTTATCCCTCTTTATCCTAGAAATCTCCAAATCAAGTTCCCTGGCATCAAAATTTACCCCATGCTTGGAAAAATTTGGATATTGTACTAACATTGGCTCTAGTAGGGACATCATATCCTTTTGATCTATTGATAACTGTAGACCTTGTGCCTTCTTATGTTTGTTTATTCAAACTGATCACACACACATTTTATGTAATATTCCTGGTTTATACAAAATTCTCAACAACTTACACATTAACATCCTGTCTACTTGGAACTGAAACTGAAAATGAAAAGTGCAATAAAGAAATAAAAATAACTACTAATGTACAGGGTGAGAAAACTCTACAATGGTCAATATTGTAGAAAATTCTTGAGGAATCCCCCATTTATAGGAACCCCCAACAATTCTCCATCCAGATGAGCTGGCTCATAAGTGTTGTTGTCTTGTACTGTAGAAACTTGGAAAGGTCCAACCTGAATATTATCAAATTTTCCATGCTTTCCTTTGTCTTCTCTTATGACATCCCATTTTAGGACCAAATATCCTATCATGAAATTCCTTTCTTTGTACTCTTTGTCAAATATCTTATTCATCCTTTATTGATGAATATGAGACTTGGTTTGTACATGTTTCTTGGTTTGATGAGCCTGAATTAATTGAATTATCCTTCTATGCATATCATCTGTCTCATCCTCTTCATTTTGTAATAATTTCATTACAGGGAGGATGAGATGGATGGGAAAAATGGCCTCCAAACGATAGAATAGCTAAAAAGGGGAATTTCCAATTAAGCTTGTGGTTCTTATCCTATTTTCCCACACTGTATATTTTAAGCGAGAATGTCAGTCAATTCAATTAAGTGAACTCTTCTACATTAAATCATCAACCCAAGGTTCATAAACTAATGAAGTCCATGAAAAATATATGTAGGACTTATATTCCAATCTGTCTCTAAATGATTACTTATGCAGAAGGAAAGTTGTTTGTTGTTTAGCTGTAGAAATAGAGTTTCTGTTAAGCTACATAAAAATAGAGTAATTACTAATGGTAAAGAAATAGATCTAATAAAAACACATGTATGATTATAATCACTTAATATCATTAACCTAATGGATCATTAACTACAGTCTTCAAATCATTAAATCAATGAGAGTTCTTGCAACTAGAATAACAACCATTTATCTGATTAATGTATGTTTATTAGTATTCCTGTGTTGCAGACAAAAATAAATAACTTGCAGGAAATAAAAGAACATGAAACAAAATCCACAACTAAATAATGAAAACAATACCAACGAAAAAAATGAATAAGCAACTCACTCTTCCTTAGGGGACCTTCCTGGCTCAATGAACGCTGCTAGAATTAAACTTATAAAACTGAACTTATAACACTAAAGCATATAACTCGTCAAATTGAGCAGTAACTAGAACTCCTTTGTATACATTTAGAATAGAAATATGAGTTTATAGAAATTCAATATCATGATATATCTTTTTTTGAAGGTTCTCATAATAGGTATTTATACATTACAAGTAACATCTTAGAGATCCACAACTCACGGATCCTCAAACTAGCTCCAACAACAGATATATCTTAGAGATCCACAACTCACGGATCCTCAAACTAGCTCCAACAACAGATATAAGAAAATTTGTTTTAGTGAATCTCCCATATCCCCCACATTTGTCAATTTTTGAATCACCTAAATGGGCTCATTCTGCACAAAACCCATGTCCCCGATTTTCTAGATTCACCTTCATCAACTCACAATTAACACCACAAAACTTCCTCTGTTATTTTGACATGTTTGAAATTCAGATCTGGAATATTCGTGGTTGTATGAAATGAACTTTATCATCCCACGTATGGATAAATTCATGACATTTTCCATGAATTTCTCTCATTCAATATCGTTTCCACCTCGTGCTGATTTGGTGTGGATCCAACTCACACAATGTTCCAGTTGTTCATGTGTTGACCACAACTTTGACTCAGCTCCTGCAATGACCTAGAGGACTCTTGACCTGGGTTGATAGGTGGATGAACATATGGTGCTAATTTCACCTCTTCTCCAAGTTGTGATCCTAACCTATAGTGTGCGCAACAATGTAGAACAACGATTCTACGACAAAAACAATTTAGTAGCTACATAACTATATTTGAGTTGCTACAAAATCAGAGATTCTGTAGCAACTCATTAAAAGTAATAACTAGTTAAACCAAATTGCATAAGGACAAATAAAAATATGCTTAGAATGAACAATTTACCTTGGATATTCTTCAATATACAAATTCTGTAGTTGAGAAGGATAATCATGGCAAAAAGGGTAAAATAGAGTTTAAGTTGGTTCATAAGTATAGGTTTTTGAAGGAAATTTATGATAGGAAAGTGACAAAAGGAGTATGATTTGAGGACCCAACAAAGAATCCCATGCCTTGTTTTGTGACAACATATTCTTGATGATTATGCTTAAACTTTTATTTGAGGATTCATCTAGGACATTCCCTTGTGGTGAATATGTAGTTGAATTCCCAAGCTCTATGTTTTAATTTTGACAGAATTGTATCATTTTGACAGACTTGAATGCTTGGGCATTGTCTTTGGTAATATTTCTTGGGCAATCAAATCTATCCATAATGTTTTCTTCAAGGAATCTAACGATGACTGGATCTATTGTTGATCTTATGGGGATGGCCTCTACCCACTTAGTAAAGTAATATGTGACTACCACGATCCATTTTTGTTGGCCACTTGATTTAGGATCTATTTCACCAATGAAGTCTAACCCCCATTGTTGGAAAGGTGATTCAACTTTTATTAGCCTTAGTGGGAGTGGCAAAAACTATTTTTCCTTTCAAACATTTGACATTCTACACATGTCTTGACCATTTATTTTACATCAGAAAAAAAAGGAGGCCAATAATAACCATATTTAAGGATCTTATAGGTAGTGACTCTGTAGACATGATGACCACCACTTACCCCTTTATGAAATTTAGTGATTTCGTTGTCTTTCTTCAACATATTAGTGATGTTCTTCATTATTTCAACAAAATTGGGGATGGATCTCTTGAGAAAATTTATTTGTCCTAAAAAGTATTGCACTTCTTTTTTTATTTCCGGGAAAACCAATTAGTTTGATAGCCTCAACTCTTTTAGAATCCATTCCAACTCCTTCCTTGGATACTATGTGGCCCAAGAGATTTCCTTATTTCATGGTAAAATGGGATTTCTTGGGATTTAAGGATAAGCCAAGTTTTCTACACTTAACAAAAATCTATCTTAAGTGTTTGATGTGGTATTCATAAGAATTTGAAAATGCAGTCATATCATCCAAGTAGATAATAATGAATTTGTCCTACCCCCCTACAAATTCTATATACATTTCTCTATGAAAAGTGGACCATGCATTTATCAACCCAAAACGCATTTTTTCATACACAAAGGTTTCCCAAGGTGTTGTAAATGCAGTTTTCTCTCTGTCATCCAAGTGCATTGCCACTTGATTATAACCCAATATTACATTCATCATGTAAATCCTGATTCCCCTTACTACCTTTTGTAGTAAGTGGTCTATTTTTTGCAATGGATAGTTGTATTTCAATGAGAATTTGTTCATACACAAAGTATGATTTCCATAGTCTTTTTCCTTACTAGAACTAAGTTGCCCCCCCCATTCAGAGTATCTAAGAGGAATTATGATCTGAGCATGCATTAGTTTCCTCACTTCCTTTTCAATAACAAGCAAGAGAATGTGATTGAATTGTGTAGGATTCTATCTAAAAGGCTTTGTACCAGGTTTTAGGGGTATCCCATGTTGTATAATGATAATGTCATAAGTCTTCAAATGTTCATACTTCCATGCAAATACATCCACATATTATTTAAACAAATCTATATGTTTTGCTTATGTTCATTAGAGATATCTTTAGACAACTTGATACACTTTGGTTCATGATTTGTCCCTATATTAAAGTCTTCAATATTTTCATCTTTTGGGAGAAAATGTTTAATAGGTACATATTCTATAGGTAAATGTTAAGGTACCATCCCCATTGGAAAAAAATATTCTTTAGTTGTAGTAATTTGTGATCAACCATGTAATTGCTAAACTTAAGGGATGATTTAGCTTCTTATTTAGCCAGATATTCCTTCCCTAGATCTTCTTCTAGATCAATATGGGTAGTTGCAAACTCATCCATCACTTCCATAAATCTCTTGATTGGTTGATCATCTTCAAATACTTGTCAGCACTTGATATTATCTGGGATAGATGACCTGTATCTCATTTCAATTTCATATTTAACCCGAGGTATAGTTAGTGGTTTAGAGGTACCATCAACCAATTATAGGGAATTTTCTTGTTTTTTGAACTGTCTAAGGACAACATTGATATTGAATGCTTCATAGAATTTGTCCACTAAATTCCAAACTGATTTCTGTATGATCTCATCCTTGGGTGCCTTGTTTGATAAACACCTTTGACTTGTTGCACTACTAATTTTGAATCTCCAAAGAACATCAAATTTGTAATTTTCATCTTTCTCGTATCCTCCAAACCAAGAATCAAAGCCTCATCTTCAACACCATTGTTAGTAGCCTCAAATTATAGTTTGTAAGACAAAGTGATTTCTTCTTTGGTGGGAGAAATTAGTAATACTCCAAGTCCCACTCCTTCCTTTGAATATGCTCCATCAAAATACATTTTGCACACCCCATCAACTTCTATAGCAACCTTTGAGAAAAAATATGAAGGTGTAGGGACTTCATCATACTCTTCAATTACTAATAAAATACAATAACCCATGTATTCATCAATAACATATATTGGGTGATTTTTGGGGTTGTTTTTGTCACTCACCACAGAGGAAAATTTAGTTTCCCTATATAATATCCTATTTTCCCCTCCAAGCACTGGCATTGTAGAATAAGTCATGTCCATTTGGATGGTGCCTCCTAACTTCCCTGCCCATGTTCTTGAAAAAAACATACTATAGTTTGTAGGTAAATCTTCCACTGAAACATCCATCATAATTATTTTGACAGATAGTAGAGCTAAGGTGACTACCATGTCTTTGATCAAACACCCACACTTAAATTTTCTTGAATCAAAAGAATATAGATCATCATAGGGCCTGTTTATCTCTGAACCCAACTTCTCCATGACTATTTTAGGCATGAGATTGTGTGAATCCCTATAGTCCAGCATGTAGTTGTGCAACTGCAAGATACCAGATATATAAAATATGCAGAATAGAAATGAAATGCATCCGAATACATTAATCTACCTATGTGCGGGTTAGGACCTTAACAACACCATTTATCATGGATGTTCAAAGTTACATAAAAAGGAGAAAAAACATATTCTTTATCATCTATGTGAGGTCCAAATACGATGGTAGGACATTCATCTTGGAAATTCAAAGTGTCTGGTTTATTTGTGGGTCCCATGGCATGCATGGATTTCTTAATCTTCTTATGATAAGAGGGGTTTTTATCCAATTCAATTAGTGGCATATGAATTTTGATTTTTGATAATTCATGTTCAATGTTAAATGATGGAACATACTTGTCATGTTCTTTCTATTCACTTCCTTCTTTAACTTTCCCTGGAGTATCATTCTTCTTTGCAATATTTACAACTTCTTTAGCTTATCTTTAGATTGATTTAGGGGGCAATATTTACAACTTCTTTAGCTTATCTTTAGATTGATTTAGGGGAAACTTTTTGGGTTTTGGTTGAGTGTCATGCCTAGTAGTATTTGGCTTGGGTCTAAGGTCATACTTCTTATGAATTTTTGCTTGTAAGGCATAAAAAAACATTCTATATTGAGATTATGAAGAGGTTTTTTTGACTCCATTCCATATTTGAGACCTATTTTTTAGGATTGAGGGAATTTTCATAATTATTTTGAGTCAAATGAATGTCATCATAATCATATTGAAGTAAGTGAATTTATTCTTTAAAATCAACATATTCCTCATCCACCATATCTTCAATTAAATTGTTATCATTATTATTTCAGATAGGAGGTTGAATGGGATATTCTTCATTCCCTCTTTCCCTTATGATTATTGGTAGGTTGAAGGGTCTTCTAAACTGATTATCATTTCTAGGACCTCCCTCCCAAGGAGCTTTATTTGCATTATTACCCTTAAGTTAAAACCTAGACAATTTATTTGATAGATTTCTTATCAGTCTAGACATCTCTTCAATCTTTTCATCTTGAGAGTCTCTATTTGGATAAGAGGTAATAACTTCTTCTTTGATTTTCTTTTTATCCTTTCCAACCTTATCCATTCTCTATTTATTTTTTCAAGATGCAATCATATTTCCGTCAATATCTATTGCATCATCTTGCATAATGAGAAAAGTTTGGGATCTCCTTTCCCTCAACATCATAGAAAAATCAACTTAAAATGATCTAGAATAAGTGACCTTTGTTTCTGGTTGTGAAGGTTTTATATCAATATGGATCTTATTGTAAAGTTTTTTAAGTCTTCTATTGAATTTAACAACTATTTCCTTTTTTTTTAATGATCCAAACTCAATTAGATAATAGAGGTGATCTCTTTTCTCTCCCCATTGTCTCATAAATGTTGATTCTAAGGATTTCCATGTACTAATTGTGGTAGCATGTAACCTACTAAAACATGTGATCCAGGTGGATCTCAGTGGCCAAACACCTTTTCCATTGAATCAACATTTCAAGCCTATGGTAATTTTGATAAACCATGGTATTCGCCCTTTTTATGGGGAATGGAATATAATACCATCTTTATTTGTTAATTACAGACATTATGAAATGATTTCCTAGTGGTATTATGTACATGCCTACAACATAAGGTTAATGCACTAGATCCCATTGGAAATTCGTAGTTAAGCGCGCCCGGGCTAGAGTAGTACTTGGATGGGTGACCGTCTAGGAAGTATTAGTGTTTTACATGCTTATGCCATTTTATAAACTTAGATTAATTAAGTCCACATGCATCATGGGAATTTTTCTCCTCTCACTCTCTCATATATAATTGAGGTGAAGGAGGCCCTTTAAGCATGAAATGGAGTGTGATGTAAAGCTTGTTGTGAATGAAGCATAGACAACATATCTTTCTTTTAAGAGATAAGCTACCCCATTCTACCTGTTTGTGTTATACAATGTTTTGTATTATTCATTAACAGATGTTGGGTTTCACTGTATTTCTGTGTTCTCTGCTATATATTTTATTTTTTTCTCATTTCATCCTCAACATAATCCAAATCAATGGTATTAGAGCAGTCTTCTCCTTATCGCTTCTCAGAGCAGGTCCCTAATGATATCATGGTATAGAGAGTTGGGTCTTGTGCTAGTTTTTCTTGAGGAAAACTGTTCTTGCAAGCCCAAGTGACCTCCCATGGTAGAAGAAAAGAGATATGACATAGCATGAGATCCTTTCAAAACGTTGCTCGAGGAATCCCTTGTGTGACACATGAACAAGATGATGGAAAACTTTTCTCATATCCTTCAAATACTACTGATGGTGGAAACTGAGGCATCTTTGACAAGAAAACATTTCATAGGTGCTACACCCTTCAAGGTACAAGTCAATTTTGATATCCCCTTATTTGAAGGCTAGATAGACATAGATGCTCTAGAAAAATGGTTGAATATGCTAGAAGGTTATTACTCTATTCAAAATTTTTCCGACAATGAAAATATCACCTTCATGCTCCTTAAATCCCTTCCCAATGTTAGATCTTGGTGGGAAGTTTACTAGGAGAGGTACACCGCAGATGAATCTACACCATTAAGGAGGGAACCCACTTGGGAAGCCTTTGTAGATGCCCTAAAGGAGGAGTTCTACCTTATCGGAAACTATGATGACCAATACATGAGATGGATGACTCTGCATCAGAAAATAGGTCAAACGGTGCCAGAGTACACTAACATATTTCATACCTTTCACTCAAAGATGGGTATCAAAGACAACGATAAACACTTAGTTTTAAAGTACTATAGTGGTCTAGATAGGTACATTTAAACATAGATGGATTTATTGGAGATATCCTCACTAGGAGATTCTTATCAATATGCAGTCAAAATAGAGCAAAAATTCAAGCAACAAAGTAAGAGGGAGTTCGGGTTTGAAAATACGTCACAACATAAGCATGGAAAAGGAAACCCTAACTCATAGAATGAAGGATAGATCAGAAAGGAAGGCCAAAATCAAGAGAGCTAGTCCAAGATGCAAGCAAATAAGGGTAATGGGAATTTTAAGAAAGACAACGGAAAGTGGTGTGAGTTCCAAAAAATCCCCTGGAACAACACCGATCAATTTCATTCAAAAAAATAATTGGTGGACAAACTAAAAGAAAAAGAGTTAGAACCTGACTCAGACTTCAATTCGGAGAAAAATAAAGGGAAAAATATCATCGATGTAGAACCCACTGCTACCATCATAGCCACAACTATACAACCAAAAGAACCAGAGGAGCTTGAGGATGAGGAGTTCGTCTTCCACTCATAGATGTGGGTAAATGGGACCCCATTACATTTCATTATTGACAACGGGAGTCCGAAGAACCTAATCTCAACCAATGTTGTCAAGAGATTGAAGTTGCCAATGATGCCACACCCCCAACCATACACCATTAGATGGCTGAGCCAGGTAAGAGAGATCCATGTTAGCCAACAATTTCACCTGTCCTATTGCATCAAGATCTTCAAGGATGAGTTAGTGTGTGATGTTTCCCCACTTGAAGTTTGTGATGTTATTTTAGGACAACCATATATGTGGAAACATCACGCTATCTATGAGTCTCGACACCGCAGTGTATTTGTTACTCTAGGAGGTCAGATCTATAGGGTAAGAGAGGTAGCTCCGACTACAATGACTTATTTGATCTCAGAAAAAACAATGCTACAAAGTAATCTCTCATACCACAAAGTTTTCCCTCTTCACGATCCAGTCAGATGGTGAACATAACATCACTGTGACCACTACAACCTTGGCCCAAGATGTTTCTATCAAGCAGAAGCATGTCAACAAGATTGTAGAGGAGCACGAAGAGAATGAGCGTCTTCCACATGTTCAACATATCTCTAATGGCCATGGCCTATTCTAGGCGTTCTTGGGGTTCCAACCATTATCCCCCATTGATATAGCTCTTCTTGTTGCATATTCACTAACATAGTCCTCCTACACTCAGACCAAACTAGATCATGTATCCAGATCTGTTGAACAGATCCAACACCTCCAACAGGTTCATGAGATCCTTCCATAGGAAAAGTACAAGCAAGACATCTACTTCAACAAGGAAAGTGACTCACCAAGGTTCAGATTCAACAAAAGGTTCCTCATCTCCTGAGGGAACTTGACACAATGGGTACCATTTCTTCTTAAGGGGGGAGGAATGATCCAAGTGGATCTCATTGGCCAACCACCTTTTCCACTAAATCAACATTTTGAGCCTATGTTTTTGATAAACCATGATATTCACCCTTTTGATGGGAAATGGAATGTACTACCATATTCATTTGTTAATTGCAGAAATCATGTAATGATTTCCTAGTGCTCTTATGTACATGCCTACAACATAACATTAGTGCATTGGATCCCATTAGAACTCCATAGTTAAGTGCACTCGGGCTAGAGTAGTACTCAGATGGGTGATCACTTGAGAAGTCCTATTGTTTTACATGCCTATGGAATTTTATAAACTTAGATTA
>CBVK0100184806.1:0-18411 GCA_900067695.1 Picea abies
CAGCCCTCTCTCAGAGAGAGCCAGGGCTATCTTGATCGATTGCGTCTCCTGGAGGGCGATTTCTGGGATTTCATCTAACTTTTTTATGAAGTTTGGAACAGTAGAAGGGACCTTGCGCTTGCCTCTGCTGGAAATCAACTTCCTGAATGCATCCTCTTCTGAGCTCGGAGGAGGAGGGGTCGAATCCCCGCCCCCTGGGGTGGCCATGGCCGGCTCTGGCTGCAAAAACGAACCCTAGGCGCTCACGACGAACCCTAGGCGCTCACGCATTTCCTAGACATTCTTTTTAAAATAATACACATTCATATTATAAGACTGTAACATAAGAGTTTTACTAGGATTTTATATAGTATTTCATGTCACTTAGCCCACATTTATGAGCTAAGCTTATACTGAGGTTTTAGTTCTTCTCTAAGATGGAACATCGATGTCTTTTATATGATGTAAATTATGTATAGTTGTGATATAAGATAACGTTTATATCTTCGAAAAATAAGGCTATAGTTTTTATTTTCTTATCAAGTAATGATGCAATTAAAAAAAAAATGTTAAAGGAAAATGATGAAGAAACAAATAATAGAAGAAGAGAAGATATACCAATATATATTTAATTTTAAGTTATTGTTTCAAATGACATCTCTGCTAAACCCTAGCCCTCTCTGCTTCCCTTGGATTGGCTGAATGGTTTTAGCCTCAGATGGAGGTGTCGTCACCTCCCCTCCCCCTGCCGACATCGTGTCCTTCTCTTCCCTCATTACCTCTCTCCCCAAAGCGCCAAAATAACAACATTCATCAAGGTTAGTGAATAAGTTCGACGAGATTCCTATAGTCCCATTGCAACAAAGCTCCATAAATCTTGTGCTCAAGCTTGCAAAAAATGGCCTAATAGGTCAGTTCACTACATTCATCAAGGGTAGACTTACTCATGCATTCTACGGTAAGGGTTTTTATACTTTCTTATTTGAAGAAAAGGAAGATATATATTTGATTTTCAGAAGTGGCCCATATTTCATGGGATCAAGAGGGCTCTATCTTAACCACTAGAACCCATACTTTTTCCTGGAAAATGACATTCCCTCAGTGATACATGTTTGAGCACTCCTTCCATACCTTCCCCTTCATTATCGAAATGAAGAAACTATCAGAAACATTGGTAATATCTTGGGAAACCACATTGACTGGGCTGAACCAAAAGAAAGGCTTCGGTCATGTGCTAGGATTTGCGTTGAAGTGGACCTTGAAAAAGGTTTTCCAGAAGCAATAAACCTTACCCTATACAATTGGTCTTATCTGCAAAAGGTAGACTATGAGTAGTTTCCTTTCAAATGAAAATATTGCCATGGATAAGGGCACTTTGCAATTTTGTTTCCAAAGAATGTTCTAGAATCCAATCCCACTGAGGAAAATGAGAAATGGAAACAACCTAAAATAAAAATACAATCAAGAAAGAAAGGAACACAACGACCTCAAGAAATAATTGGCCCACATAGGGACCTCCCTCCAGTACAAAACCCTCAAATTCAATTCATCCCAAAGCCCTAAATATCAGAAGTAGAAATGGAACATAAGCCAGAAACATAACCTCATGTAGTGGAACAGATCATCCCCTTCTATTCCCAATCCCCTCCCTCAATCCTTCCTCTCATTAACCCTGAGATTGTCCCGCCATCCTTCCCCAAAGAAGGATAAATACTCTCAGAATACTGAGAAGATGATTTAGAGTAGTCAATCCCCAAAACTAATCGAAAAATAATTGATCGTAGATCCAACTTCCAAAGAAGAGAAGTTGAAACAAATCATGAAAAATAATTAGGATGACATAAAACCATGGAAGAAGTATTCAAAAAAAAAAACAAGGAATCTCAAGAATCAAGAAGGCTCAAACTCCTCTAAATGAGGAGTCCCCAAATCATATTTTAAATGATAAAGGCCCTATCATGGAACTGTAGAGGTATGGGGAATAGAAATAAGTTGGATATTATCATAAGTCTTATAAAATAAAATAAAAACTCATCTTCTCCTTCTCCAGGAAACCAAAAAGAAGGACTCTAAGGCCCTTCAATAGTTGGATATTATTTGGAAAAACAACAAAGGAATAGCTATAAGCTCCTATGGAACATTAGGGGGACTCTGCACAATTTTGGACCCAAACTCATTCAGGTTAGATAGCTGGTAGGATTCTCCCCATTGGCTTTTATCTCATCTCTTCCACTTTCCCTCATGTTTTTCTTTTTCTATTCTCAGTATATACATTCCCTACACTTCTTAAGAAAAACACTTGTGTTGGAATTCTCTCATAAACCTTCATGTTGAAATAAGAAACCATAATCTCATAGTTGTAGGAGATTTCAATACCACCCTGACCAGTAAATAAAAGGTGGGAGGTAACCTGGTCCAATTGGACCTGAAAGACTTCATTTCTCATTTTGACGTGTTGGACATCAAACCTTCAAAAGGTAAGTTTACTTGGTCCAATTAAAGATCAGACCCATGTTATATAGCAACAAAGCTGGATATATTTCTTCTCAGTAGCTCCCTCCTTGAAAATTCCTTCATTCCCTCCTCATTCATCCTTCCCTGGGCCAGATCGGACCACCGTCCTATTTCCCTTCATCTCCCTGGCCCTATTCATTTCGACCCTGTTCCCTTTCATTTTAACCCCCTTTGGCTCTCTAATCTGTCCTCCCTGGACATCATCTCCACTACTTGGAATCAGTTGACCTTTGGATCCCCTACTGAAATCTGGGAAAAAAAATAAATCTTACCAAAAAATCTCTTAAGGCATGGGCCAAATCCAATCCAAATAAGGTTGAATTAGAAAAATCCATTCTTTAAAAAAAAAATGGAAGACATTAGGGGGAAGCTTAAAACCACACAAGTAACTCCAAACTTATTGGAAGAAGAAAAACAAAACTTCCAATCTTTTCAAAAGATCCTAAAAACAAAAGAAGAACAATGGAGATTGAAATCCATAAGTCTATGGCTTCAAGCTGAGGATAAAACCACCAAATTTTTCATCGCCAAGCCAAAACAAGGGTATGGAAAAACCAGGTTTCATAAATTACCATTGTGACTGGAGAAATAATCACAAAGTTCAATCAGATCAAGAAAAAAACCTTCATACTCTTTGAAAATGTGTACAAGGAGGACCCTAATATCAATATTGACGCTTTTGAGAACATGCTGGAAGACATCCCCTATTAATCAAACATGAAGACAACGCTCAAATATGTAATCCCATTTCAAAAGAAAAATTTTGGGGAGTGGTTAAGAACATGAATCCAGACAGAGCTGCTGGGTCGGATGGATTCTTAGCCCACTTTTATCAAAAATGTTGGTTCATCATAAAAAATTATCTCCTTAGAATGGTTCAGTACATCCAGAAGTCGGCGAAGATTGGAGGAAATACCAACTCCACCTTTTTGGGCCTCATTCCTAAAGAACTTAATCCCTCCTCCTTCTCCAGATTCCTCCCCATTTCCATTTTTAACCTTTCATATAAAATCATCTCAAAAATCATAGCCAATAGACTCAAACCCCTCCTCCCCTTGCTTATCTTCCCCAATTAAGGTGGTTTTGTAGAAAAAAGGAAAATGATAGAAAACATTCTCCTTGTGCAATAAGTAATCCATTCTATTCATTTGAGGAGGGAACAAGGAATAGCCTTAAAAAAAAATATGGCCAACACCTTTGATAGAGTCGGACATAGCTTCCTCATGGCATTTCTCACTAGATTTGGATTCAATGAATCATTCCTCTCTTGGGTTGATGCTTGTATATATTTCCTTGCATGGCCCCTCTTGTAAATGGAAGACCAAAGTCCTTCAAAATCACAAGAGGTTTAAGGCAAGGCTTCCCTCTCTCTCCCATCTTATATATCCTTATGGAAGAAGTCCTCAACAGAAGGCTAGATAAATAAAGAAGACAAAAAACCATTCCATGCATTAAAATAGTTCAAGAGGTCAAAAGAATCAACAACTCTCAATTTGCGGATGATACTATCCTTTTTGGGGGTGCCTCCTCAATTACAAAAAGAAGATTTTAAAATATCATGGATGATTACACATCAGTTTCAACATGTCTTATTAATGAAGGAAAAATCTAGATTTATGCATGTGATACTCAATCCAACACTTTTATATCAATAGAAAGTACCTTAACTTATTCTTTGTGGATAATTGACAATCTTTCAAATATCTAGACATTCTGATTTTCCTTAAAGCCCTTCCTTCTACTTCTTAGGATCAAATTTTGGACAAAATAAAAGCCAAATTCCATTAGTCAGTTTGTTTCTGGCTGAACCTAGTAGGAAGAGTATTACTCATAAAATATGTCTTATCACCTCTTCAAATATTCCAATTATCATCTATGTTAGCCCCATACTGAATAAAATCTGCAATAGCTCAGGAACTTTGGATATTTCTCTGGAAAGGGGGACAAACCAACTCCAAAAGGTTTCATATAGTTAATTGGAACGTAGTTAGAGCTCCTAAAGAATGAGGAGGCATGGGAATCAAAGATCCTTCCATCTCCAACATAGCTCTAGGCACTAAAATTATTTGGAGACTGGTTACAAGAAAAAATGATTGGTGGAAGAAGGCAATCGTCCTCAAATATGTCTCAGGACAGAGGCTCATATGTTTAGAATCAGACCCCCAAGATATTTGGGGATCTCAAATATAGAAGCTCCTAAAATTCTCCATCCCGCTCCTTAACAACCAACTCACTTGGGTACTTGGTAAAAAAAATACATTCATTTTCAGTCTCACAGTATAATGGGGTTGCCTCCTTTCAGTCAGGATTTTGATCTTCTCCCCTTGCTCTCATGGTTTCAATTTTAGAGGAAGTATTCCCTACATGATATATCACCGCGGAATATATCCTCAAGGCATTAGTTGGGTTGGGATCTGGGATCTCCACCTCCCCCTTACAAGCTCTCTCTCATATTCTCATCTCCCGGCTCAAATGTTGCGCTCTGATTTCTTTGACGGCCAAAGATTCTAGAGGATGGGGTCCGTAGGAGTACTCTGTCAAGAACGGATTTAAATCTTGGATTTCTCAATCTCATCTTCATCCCTCCTCTCCCTACTAGAATCAAATTTGGAACAAGGATGGCCTCCCTAAAATCAACATTTTTTATTGGACTCTTTCCCATGGTAAAATATTAACTGGGGAAAATCTTTCTAAAAGAGGCTTCCACGACCCTTTTAGGTGCTTCCTCTGTAAAAAAATCACTTGAATAAATTGATCACCTTTTTATAGAATGTCCATTCTCTTGTTCTGTATGGCAGGAAGCTCTCCGAGATATTTATCATTGGGTCATATGGCCCTCCTCTATTTCAAAGTTATTCAACAGTTGGCACTCTTGATGCAGAGGATCCTTTCATCAAAAATCCCTCTTCAAGAGATTATGGAAGACTCTACCTAAATACATATGTTGGAAAATATGGATCGCCCAAAATAACTATATATTCACCCATGATAAAAAAAAAAACTCCTCCCTCAGTTGCAAATAAATCCATCAGTCTTCTTTCATAACACTTCAATCAATAGAAACTTCTCTCTAGCTCCTTGCAATTTCTAGACAGTAGAGAAAATAAATGGGCTGAAAACCTTTCTCTTCAATACACTAAATTGTCCCTCTCCTTGAAATATCCTTATTGAAAGCTGCACCTATCTCCCACAGAATTCCTACAATGGAAAAACTATTGAAACAACTATATTATCACTTTTGATGGATCATCCAAAGGAAACGTTGGGGTGGCAGGTGCAGGAGGGGTGTTAAATTGTTGTTTAACCCAAGAGGGAAATTGGAATTATTTTTCTCTTGGAGCATAGGTCATTCCTCCAAAAATCAAGCAGAAGCTTACACACTTCTTCAGGGTCTAATCTTGGCTAAAGAAAGAGGCATATACAACCTCACTGTAATAGGGGACTCTAAATTCATCATATCTTATGCAAGGAACAACTCACTTTCGAAGAATATTCATCTTCAATCCATCATAACCATAGTTCAATCAAAAATCAAGACCCTCAGGAACATTGAATTCTTTCATGTCTTGAGAGAGAATAATCAATATGTTGATAGTCAGGCCAATCATGCCACCCGTTAGCCTGAGAGAAAATTGATCGTAAATGGACTTCATCATAGCTCAACTATCCCATGATCAACTACACGTTCATCTCATTTTCCATTAAGAAAGGAAAACGAAGGATCTTTGATCCCAAAGAGGGAACATTATCCATAATAAAAATCAAGCTAAAATTGGAAAAGTTTTATGAGGGATCCACTCCCCTCCCTCAAGCCCCCATTTCATACATGACCTATTTTCTCCATTTCATGTCATTGAGGGTTGCGATTTCATCGTCGTCCTCTGGGTGCGTGGCTAACCTACACCCCCACAAACTTCCATTAAATCAATCGTTCTAAGGAGGGCCCTTCCCTCATTTCTTTCATCATTTGCCTCTTTGTTGTGCAATGATCCAGTATGTATCCCCTGCATCCATATCCACAATGTTTATTGTAGGAAGTGGAGTTAAGGGACTAAGGACGATGTAAATGCGTGAGAACTTAAATTCTGAAAAGGATGATGATGAGATGGTGGCCAAGCTTGTGCATCAGAATTGTTACATTTACTGCATGGCTTGATTTTTGCTTCATTTCTACTCTAGTTCTCATTCGAGAATCTTTTCCTTCTCTTTCATTCTACTTTCAGCCTTCAGGAACTATCCATCTCTGTCAATGGAATCCATAAACTCTAGATGGAAACTTAGGGTGGCGCAATTGGAAGTGAAATCGGTTGATTCATGAAATTCAATCCTTGAATTACAAATTCGATACAATGGGCTATCCACACACCTCGTCATAGTTATGGAGGAATCAGTGGCTCAAAATCAATCAATCTGTCAACTACAGGATGAATGTAATGCACTTAGGTTACAATTGGAAGAATTTTGAGACCATCCACAACAAGATGCAAGCTTTAGGAATTCAGAGGAGGATTCTTCAAGATGCAAGCTCCAAGAATTCAGAGGATGCTTCTTCACTGCCAACAACTCTTGTCCAGCTCGATCTGAATGAACTGGCCATAGGAAATGAATGATGGTACCTATAGCCTAATAACAATCAATTTTTTTTTTAAATATATATTTTTTGTATACGGATACTGAGCATCTTTTACAAAGTGTATCCTGGACAGTTTGATAATATGCATTTAGGGAAGAATTCAGGCTAACGGGTGGCATGAAGTACAAGGAATTTTGATTAGGGTAGCATCGACTCTTGAACTGTTGTATCTTTTTGAAGGCCTCGTGGCCCCCTTTTTATAATCAAATTCTTTTCCCCTCTTCTTATATATATATATATAAAAGGAAAGTGTGATAGAATATAATGTGTGTAGAACATGATGTGTAAGAGAAATTTTTATGGTTAAGTATATAGAAATGTCTACTTACACACACAAACCTTATAAATGATATTTAAGAAAATATAAAAGAGTCATATAGGAATGCTCTTAAGAAGTGAAGCACATGGTTTTGAAATCATAAGATATGGTAGATATAGGGTGATATTTTTAACAAACCATAATTCAACAAAGAGAAATGTAACAACACTTAAAATATTCATGTTGGAACACTTACTTAAACTAGGGGGGGTGAATCAGTATATGACGTTTTCTCCTTTTCTTACAATATTTATCAATTTATTACTTCATTAGTCATAAGAAGTTAATAAGAAATGCACATACCAACATAATCCACACTACAGAAAGAGTTAATGTGGAAACCCAAATGGGAGAAAACCACAAAAAAATTCTTAATAAAATCTTGTAGACACCAACCTATTGTTACAATGCTTACAAGCACTAACCTGCAAGAGACACCAATATCCTTGACTGAGAACCAACTCAATAATTTTTGCAGGCACCAACCTATAGGAGACACCAGTCTCCTGAATTGAGCACCAACTCAGCAATAATGTTTGTAGGCACCAACTTGCAAGAGACACCAATCCCCTTAGTTGAGCACCAACTCAGTAATGCATGTAGATACTAATTTTACTAGTTAGCATCATTCTCTTCAATTTGTCAATAATACCAAATCATCTCTTCCATTCAAGCATTCATCTATGCTAGTCTATTGTTTTGTCTTTGTTGTCACAGTTCACAATTTTTTATAGTTTCATAAGTTCCTTTGTCCTTGCACCTCCCCGTCTCCCTTACATTATCTTCCTTTCTTTCTCTAGCATCCTTGGATCTCAGAGCCTCAAATATTCTCTTCACATGATCCACACTTACTCGTACTTCTCACTCTTCTATCCTTTCTACATTCACTTTTGTTCTTGAATTGGATTTGAGCATCATTATTTATATAAAAAAAATAAATCCAAAGGTTTTTCCACATATCCAAAGAATGTTTCCATAGGGTTGGCTCCAGATCCCTTTGAATCTGCAAAAATATTCTTCGAATCTTGTCTTCAATTACATTTCATTTCACACCATATGCTTCTCTAGATAGAGCATGAACCATGACACTCAACAACCTTTGATATTATTAAGGTTCAATCTCAATCGTTGATCTATTTCATTGTCCACCAATATTCCCTTAACGCTTAGTAGCCATGAGATCATCTTCCCAATTAAATCTCATCTATTGATCTCATTCATCGGTCATTAGCACACACAACATAGCTTCATTGTTCATCAATCGTTTGATCATACTTGATTAGATCACAACCATCAATCTAATTCCATGTCCATCTCAACACGTAACACATCCTTGACGCATGCATGTCGTACGATGTGGAACATGACTTAATCTCAATCGTTGATCGAGTTCTCACATAGTTCAATCCTTTGTTGACAAAGTGTCCTGAGACACATAATTTTATTAATAAGGAAAATATCATTTCCAAGCAAAAATGAGGACTCATAACCTTATTAACCTCACTTGAAGAAAGAGATTGTTTATATAGCTCAACTCTAAACTAAAATCTAAGAGAACAACCAATCACATAATCACATGAGTATGATAGGTGTCCTTTACATNNAATCTAGGTGTCCTTATCCTAACAAACTAGAATAAACTAATTTCTAAACAAACTAGAATAAACTAATTTCTAAAAACATTTAAACTAGAAAATACTTAGATTATAGAACTTTAGGATTATGAGGCTAACATTCCCCTCTTTAATCCGAAAGTCATATTTACAAATACCAAGTTCATGTCTGAACTTAGTGAACTTTATTCTACCAAGAGGTTTGGTAAAATATTTGAAGTTTGATCTTCATATGGATATAACTTAGGCTTGATGATGTCTTTGATGATGAGTGATTTGATGAAGTGGTACTTGGTGTCGACGTTCTTAGTATTTGAATGAAATATTGGATTCTTGGCCATATTTATTGTTCATTGATTGCCGATCAATAAAGTAGTTAGTGATTTCTAATTTTCACCAAGATCCTGTAAAATTCTGCATAGCCATACAATCTCACATGTTGCTTCCCAAGCTAATATGTACTATGCCTCTACTAAAGAATTGGCAATTGTTTTTTTTCTTTTTGCAATTCCAAGATACTTCTACTGAAACCATATTCATTAAATAACCCAAAGTGGATGTTCTATCATCAACTGTAAAATCAACATTTGAATATCCAACATGTGTAAAAATTTTGTTTCTTTTGTAAAGAAGACCAAAAT
The DNA here is from genome assembly GCA_900067695.1 of Picea abies. Lineage (NCBI taxonomy): Eukaryota > Viridiplantae > Streptophyta > Pinopsida > Pinales > Pinaceae > Picea > Picea abies. The sequence goes on from CBVK0100184806.1 coordinate 9,700, forward strand.
CTTTTGTACCCTGAATGTATCCAAGTACCCTTTTTCCGAATTCCAATGAATTTCCCTTGGTTCCTACATAAACCTTGAAATTATACTAAATGAATATGAAAAATATGGTCGAGAATTTGTCAAATAAATGAGACTTCCAATCAATTTCTTGTACCTCTGTTTACCAATTCCCCCCCTTCAAAATTTGAAAGTTTCAATTTCTGTTCCATGGGGTTAAGAGCAACTTTACAATATTCCATGCCAAATTTCTTTAAAAATTCAGTGGCATACTTAGTTTGAATAAGGAATATTTTATTAGGATGTTGAGATACTTTAACTCTAAGATAATAATGAAGTGACCCTAAATCAGTCATTTTGAACCCTGCTTTAAGTTCTTCCTTAACCTGTTTGATGTGAGCTTCATTATTTTCTATTATGATTAAGTCATCAACATAGAGTAAAAGTATCACCAAGTGCTTATCCTAAATTCAAAGATACAATGTATCATCTGATTTGCTTCACTGAAAATCCACCTTTCGTAGGTAATTATAACTTGTATCCCTTGACTCCAACAAGGTCTCCATATCCAATGAGCACACATTTTTGGATTTTTCATCCAAATTTTTCCTATTTTCATTCGGTACATGTATATAGGCCTCATAACCAAATAATATCAAGTGGAAAAACATATGGCTTGCTCCCACTCCAAGCTTCCTCTTGTGTCATGTCACCCAAGGCTAAACTAGGTGACAAATTGAGCAAGTAACAAGATGTTTCAATAGCTTCATCCCTAAAACCTCTACTCAACTTTGCATCAAATACCATGCACCTTGAATTCTCCACTAGAGTTTGATTCACCCTCTCAACCACTCCATTTTGTTGTGGAGAATATCGTGTATTTTTCTACCTTGCAATCCCATGCATTTGATAGAATGCATCATACTCTTTTGAGAAATATTCACCACCATTGTTGCTTCTTATGGCTTTCACCTTTCTATCAGTTTTTCTCTCTACCATAGAAACATAATTCTTAAAGGAGTTAAAGATATCACTTTTCTTCTTAGAAATACAACCCATGTCTTCTTGCTAAAATCATTTATAAAAGTGACAAAGAATTGAGCACCACTAATAGAGGTTGCATTAATTGGCCCACATAAATTTGAATGCACTAAGTCTAATATCTCTTTGGCTCTATCAGAACTTAAAGAAAACTCGACCCTTGCATGTCTACCCAACACACACGATTCACAAAAATCAAAGGAATCAAAATTAAAATACATACCTTTAACCAGTCCTTTGGATTGCATGTATTGTAGACTTTGCTCATTCAAGTGGCCTGTCCTCCTATGCCAAGTATGCATCCTTCAATTATTTTATAAGCTACCTTAGTGGCTTGAATCTTCTCAATTGTTGTAGCATTATTACTAACCTCAACATGAGGAGTAACATCTGAACTGTAGAGATTACCAACCCTAATGCCTTTAGCCAATACCAATGCACCTTTCAGAAGCTTGGACATATTATTTGTGAAAATCAAATCAACCCTTGCATTAGTGAACTGGCTCACTAAAAAAAGATTCTTCTTTAGCCCAAGTACATGTCTCACATTAGGAAAATAAATAATTCTTCTATCTTTGTATATAATTGGAATGGATCCTCTACCCACTACATTATAGGCTCTATTATCTCCCAAGAAGATCCTGCCTCCATCTAACTCTTCATAGGAATCAAACCACTGCCTATGAGGAGTCAACTAGAATGTTTCTCTAGAGTCTATAAGCCATGCTTCATTGTAGGCTTGAGAAGATAAACAAGAGATGGTAAAATACATTCCCATTTTTTCCTCATCCTCCTCGCTAACAAAGATGACCATAATGACATCTTCTTTCTTATTTCCTTTGTAGATAGGGAAATCCTTCTTTGTATGCCCTTTTTGGTTGCATTTCTAGCACACCACTTCATATTTCCTCTTTCTATTGGCTGATATACCTTTTTATTTGATTCTACCATGAAATCCATTATCTTTCCTTTCTCTAGAGTGGCCTCTTGTTAATAATGCCTCTGAATCTAAAGACACCCCTGCTAATAGTCACCTTGCTTTCTCTTTCAATAATTGTCCTACAATGGCCTTAATCTTGGGATTATCTCCATACAATCCACTAATAGTTATTACCAAATTCTCCCACTAATCTGGATTACTAATGAAAAGAGAAATATATTAACCCTTCAACTTTCCATTGATATCCAATGAAAGCTAATTGTTTCATCAATGTATTAAATGCATTTAAATACTTGACAAATTTTGCTCCTTCCTCCATCTTTAGTGAAAACCCCTTTCTTATCAACAACATCTTATTGACCAATGACTTGGAAGCATACAAAGCATTTAGATTCTCTGACATATCCTTTGTTTATGGGGCTTCAGAGACATTAAGAATCACAAAATCTGCAAGGCAAAGGAGGATTTCAAATTGTTCTCTCTTATCCATCTTGATCCATTCTTCATCTCTTATATTTTCTAGTTTTCCAACAACAATAGTCCACAAATCTTTATCTATCAACACATATTCCATATTTCTTCCACAAAGTGAAGTTGTAACCATTAAACTTCTCAATATCCACCTCCATTGCCAGTTTCAACACTCTTTAATGGTTTTTCCTTAGCCTCAATTCCTCCACTAAAGCCAAACACATGTGTCACAAACCACCAACAAATCTAATAAGAACTTTGAAACACAACTCTTAAACTCTAACATCTTTGATACCATGAAAAACTTCATTCTTAATATAAAGACAAACAAATGCATAGCTAAAGAAAGAAAACAATCCCAAGAAGACACACAACAAGAGAATTCACTAAGACAAATACTTGTTCGTTTTATTTGTCTGTTTTCTTTTGATAAGAAATAGAGATTTTAAGCAATTGCTTTCTACTTCTAAAAGCGAGGAAAAAAAATTTCAATTCCTATACATTCCATTTCCACAATTCGAATTCACTATTTTTACAATGTGAAAAGTGGTTACCACATTTCTCTAACACACACAACTATAATTAAATCAATTATAAAAATTGTTATAAATAAATAAAAATAATATATATAAACCAACGTAGATCTATTTTAACTTTAAATTACAATTACAATGTAGTAAAAGGTGGTTGCTTTGTCAAAAGCACACTTTAGAAATTATATTTTGTATGAAATTATAATGAAAAGGTAGATTTAGAAGAATGGGTGATTATTACAACCCTAAAAGGATGGACATCCATCGGATTTTTAACGAGGGGTGGATTAATGTACACCCAATTGTTTTTAGATTTGGGTATTTCGGTGTTCAATTGTTAATCTATTCTTCCTTTCTCTTGGATTTGAAGCTCCTTTAAGTTGTAGTCTTCAGATTACAATGTAATAAAAGGTTGTTTTCGAAATTATATTTTGCAGGACGTTATAAAAAAAATGTAGATTTGGAAGATGGGAAATTATTACAACTAGAAGGAATGGTCATCCATTAGATGTTTAATGAGGGATAGATTGTACACCCCATTGTTTTTGGATTGGGGATTTTAGTGCTTAATTGTTATTATATTCTTCATTGTCCTTGGATATAGTTTTAGATTTGAAATTCTTAGTTGTAGTCTTCATACTATGTAAATTAGTAATTTGCATTAAACATATTAGCAATTTTTAGATTAAATTATATAATATTCACTAAAATTATAATCAAATTAGAGATGTTTAAAATAAAAAATAAAAAACAGTTTACTAAATACAATGTGGAAAAAAAATTAAAAAGAACTTAATGATCTAACTAATTACAATAAAATAAAGAAACCCATAAACTAACTGTACATATCTAATTGATTTTTAGTGGGATTATCTAATCTTTCAAAACACCTTGAATGTTAAATTATTAAAGTAGATTTATCATAATCTTGGACCAATAATTCAAAATTTGAAGTGGTTTCTACTGATTTGAGGCAACACTTTAATAAGTAGCAAAAGGTTGAATAGATAATTATTTTTCATGGTTGCTAAGGGCCTCAAAGTGTTTTCCTTACTGCCAAGTCTAAGGTGCCTTAAGTTAAGAATATTGTATCGATATGACAAGTTATGTGGCTATGTATTTTATTTTCTTAGATTGACATAAAAATCTTTGGTGATGTAAGCCAAAAAAAAAAAAAAAACATATTAATATGGAAATGGAAACATATTGAGGGAACCAAAGAGGAGGATTTATGATTTGATTAGTGGTAACAGAAAAGGAGAGAGGGAGAATAGGGGCACATGTTATATATATAACATTTTTCCTTGTGATTTATTAAATGGTTTGAGTGTATGTTTGTATTTAACTCTATGGGGATCACTCAACATGTTTGTATTTAACTCTATCTTCAGGACACCCTATGCACCTATCTGATCCACACATCAATTTACATGTCATCAAACGAGTTCTCACGGTTTATCCCACATGCAAATATTTGTTGAATTTCCTTGATTTATATAAACATTTGAAGGAAATATAAAATCAGGTGGAGTTAGTCATATGTGGTTGAGCTATATTTGGACAAAATTGGTATTTCATGACAAGTTTTTGGTTATCTCGCCTCTAACTTCATTCTGACGTGACATCTTGAGCATCAGGCATATATAGTTTCTTGACATTTTGAACATCAAACATGGATATTTTTTAAAAGGATGTTGCTAGATTATAAGAGGTGTTTCGCCATAATATGAATATTGCCTAATAAAAAATCATGAATTGCATAGTGTTTTTCCTTTGAAGGTGATTTTTTGTCAAAGTAAAGGTTGGGTTACCAAAGCTTTTTGTAAAGTGAAGGATGATCATGGATAAAAATGAGTGTGTTTCAAATTCTCATTGGCAAAGAGAATTGTTACAATATTTAGTGTTGAAGAGTGAGTTGTAACAACTTAAATAAAAACGATTTATTTTTTTATGATAGACTTGTCTTGGACCCATCCTAAAATTTGAATAAGGGGGTTTACAGACAATTGTGTGTGTGGGTGATGAATCATTTATTAGATGCTAGATGGATACTTTATGTCTAGTTTTAACATAATCACTTGGCATTCGTAATTTAGTGCAACACACACAAGGAAAATTAGTGAAAATCAAGCACAAGTAATTGAGAAGTTGCAACACATAATCAAACAATCACGTTGTCAGTCACATCAATACTCAACGACAAATCTACATCAGCATCAATTCAACTTGATAATCAATATCAATTTTGAACAGTGTACTTGCAATAGTTCCTTTTGTAAGTTTCAAATCAAAATCAAGTTGAATTGCATTGGGTACATTCTCAGTTGAACCCAAAAACCAAAAATTAATTGAGTCATTCTATTTTTTAGTCAACATTGAAATAGTTGAGTCAAAATTGACAAGGTCGAGTGGTTGAAACTTAAACCATTTTAAAAATCACAAGATGGGGTGCATTTTCAGTTGTATCTGAAACCCTCACCTTGTTGGAAACAAAAATCAAGTGAGTGTGAAAAACAAGTGCAAGCAAGCAAGTACAAGCAAGTGTGATAACGGTAATGGCTAGAAACATGGAATTGGTTTCCTTATTGGAAACACTACTTGCAAAAACAAAAATAAATTCAGTCACAACAACCAATGGAACATTGGAAAGTATTCCCATGTGTTTGTGAGTCATACAAGAAAAGGTCCATTTGTTGCAATCTCAATCCCAACGATTGAATGAAAAATCAAGCATCTCAAAAATCAGGAATCAATGAAGCGTTATGAACTAGTCCCTTTTTATAAAAAACCTATTTTCAATGATGATGATGATGATTCAGATCAATAATCAACTCATGAGAAACTCAACAAAACAACTTCAATTGCATATGAGGATGAAGTTGTGCATAGTGAAGTTCAATGTGGTCTTTCTAAGTCCACCATCATACCTTGGGAAGAAATCACTAACAACAAGCACAAAACATGTCTAGACATGAAAATTAAGTTACCTCTCATATTCTAGTTTATACCAAACCAATCCAGTTCCAAAGTATTGGATTCCTTCAATAAATTTCAACTTCACCTGTTCAAGTTCGGCATCAAAATATGAATTTCCAACATTGAAAATGAGTTGGTCATATGGATCTCCATCCTTGTCAACACTGTGTCAAGAAAAGCATTCAATGAATAGATGCTCCAAATGAAATGAACCTACAAGATTAAAGATTCACTATGGGTGGATCGATCCTTGGAAATGGTCATGAAAACCAAGCAATTATTTCAGTTTTACCGAAGAATTCAATCTCAAGTAAAGACACATCTTGCAGTAGAAGATCTTCACTCTCCTGCACCTTAAGGGCGGGGAGTGCACAAATCAAATGAATATGATTCATGGTCAACCAAAACCCACTTGTTTTTTATCCTTTCAGCTGACAAAGGGGGGAATATATATGGTTGTCCGACTTCAAGTTTCGACGAAATCAAACAATGGCCAGATAGGAAAACATATCACCATATGGGAAACACACAAATTTCCATATGGGAAAAAAAATCACCAAATGGGAAACAAACAAATCACCATATGGGAAAGAAAAAAAATCACCAACTGGGAAACAAACAAATCGCCATATGGGCATCAACAGTCTGTAGATGATAGAATTTAAAAAAATTATGGTTCAATGTCATGTAGTTGAATCATACACATGATGCAGGATTGGGATGTTGATTTTGAGAGAAATATTGTGGACATTTAGTTCACTTGGATGGTCATTTGACCTAGCAAAGGATAGTTGGATCTTTTTGCATTGCATCTTTGCATATGATTGAGTTATCAGGAAATTGCAGGGATGTGTCATGCTTGTAGGTAATTCACTTCTCTTAGTTTTCTCTCATCACATTGGAGTTCACATCAGTGAAAAATTTACAGGCATTCTGGTTCACATAATTTTATACTGGGATTTTCCAAATTTTATGAGTTTTTAGCATCCAGATTTGGCAATATTTCAGATAGTTTTTCACTAAGACTTGGCTCAGGATTTTCAACATGAAGACTTGGAGATGATACCAATGCTTATTTCCTTGTTGGTATTACTATTTTTCAGACTTATTAATTTTATTTTATTTTTTGGGGGGGATTGTTATTCTATGACTCATATACAAGCATGTAGTCCTAATACACCACCTTTGTATATTTCACGTTATGGGATATATTTTTTATCCAAGTGTGTCATAGATCCTACATTTATCCATCCTTATCTTATATCCTGATGAGGTTTTGATGTGAGATAAATTGGGGTGGTTGCATTCATGTATTATATATTTGTATCATTGGAATGAATAATAAGAATGTGAGATGGTTTGAGGCCTTTTCCACCAATTTCTTGTCCTATGTTTTTGTTCTATTTCTTATCATGTTTTTCAAATTTATGTAAAAAAAATCATAAATAGTTAAGTTTTCAGAATGAGCACTAGCCCCCTTTGGAATAAGAAGGATTTCAAATTTAGCAAACCTTGAAATGAGAAAGGTTTTAGAATGAGGAGGTTTTCAAAATGAACAAAATTTGAAAAGAGGATTTTGAAATGAGTGAACTATGGCATGAGAATATTTTGGAATGAGAATGATTTTATAATGAGTACATTTTGAATTGAAAAGGAATTTAGAATTTATAGTGAATTGATGTGTCAATGAAAAGTTTTAAAATGAACCAAATGTATCAATTGAATAGTTAATGAACAAAGAATTTGAAAATGAGATTTAAAATGAATGTTCTGTAAGTGTCGTTTTGAATTATTGAGAAAGTAATTTGAAGTGATTCATATTGAAATGAGATGAACTGGCATGTAAAGAATTGTTAAAAAGCGAAAAAAATTCAAAGTGTTATTAATAATTATTAAGTGAGTAAATTAAGAATGAATTGGAATGAGTTGATGTATCATTTCAATGAGTAATCAATAGAGAGTTTTGGAATGTGCTAACATGTCATTCCAATGACCAAATGATGAAGTCTTGACTAACATTCCATTTACAAGAAAATCAGAGGGCACAATAGTTAATTTTTGAGAGATTCTCAATTAAGACAAGGTCAGAGGTAGTGGAAAGCTCTTGAAGAGAATATAGTGACATGGTAAAGTATCATGGATTTGGAAAGGTATTGAGGACAACTTAGTGATATGGTCAGAGTTATTTAGAATTTTTAATTTTGTTCCTTTAGGATTTTAAAAAGAGTAGGGGTAAGGCCCTAGCCCTAGCATTGAGGGATTTTGGGCACCTTTATTGGTGGTCATTGAATGGCACAAAATGATGCAAGAGGAAGTTGGCTAGCTATATAAGTTGGTTTGGAGTGCCCTTGAATGATGGTGAGGCACTCTGTAGACTTATTGGGTTCCCGAGTATTATTACAGCAGTTATAGAGTTTCAAAATTAATACATGAGCTAAGGAGGTACTCTTACCAAAACCATAGAAACTAGATTGTTGCATAGACAAAATTTTCAGGTCTACATGGTGGAAAAAATGACTGATTATATATACCCTATAATAAATTCCCAATATGCAGATACAAAAAAGTTCATATGCTAGAAGTGAAGAAAGAAGACTAGTCTTAATTCAAAACCCATGACCAGAACCTAAGGTAGGGACGTTCAAATCCCATAGAAGGGGATGTTGAGATGGAGATCAAGTTGATTATAAATTTCCATGATCAATCCGTGTTACACATTATTTTCGTCATCCCTATGATCGTTAATGATGTAAA
>CBVK0100184807.1:0-18408 GCA_900067695.1 Picea abies
TTGAAAAAGGTTTTTAAATTGTACTTGATACTGATTCACCCCCCTCTCAGTATCAACACTAGCATCATATGTAAACTCAAAATACTTGAATAGATGATCAATCAAAGATATAAACTAAACCAAAAGATAATGAACAACATAATGAAAAACATGATATAAAAAATTATATGTAGAATAGTCTAAAGCTAATTCAATACAAATAAAGTTTCATATTCAAAAATTATATGAGAAACAATATTAACATTGCACAATCTACAAAAACACAAAAGCCAAAGAGTAAATTGTTTTCCCATATAGTTTCAACAAAATATGTTCATCATATGGTCCAGAAAGAAATTTTGGGATAATAGATTCTTTAAGTTTGGAAACATTAATATATAAATGATAGCAATTAATCATGTATTGATAAAAAAGACTAAAGATAATTTAAATCAGTGCATGATCAATTATTCAAAGAATACGAAGATATTATAATGAAAATAAAATAACTTTACTCACAGGACAAAAGCCATTAAACAACCTAGAATTTCATATTCTTCTTTGAAAATACTCGTCCATTCTCTCAAATATTCCAACCATCCATTACTCCATTTGAAAAGAAGGAAAGTTCACAAAATAAATAATATACAAAAGCGAAAGGATAAAAATCCTCCTCTCAATTTCCTGGATCTCCCTGGCTCTGAACTTTCTCATATATTTATACAATGAATGAACAGTTTCGGCGTCACTAATAATTTCCACCATCTGAAATTTGTCTCGTAACGAGACACAAATATCTCTCAAATCATGCATTGGTTTGGGAAAAATTCTACGAGGAAGCTAAATGGGTCCATTTGGGAAATGGGTTTCAATCGTTTCTTCAAATTCCTCATGGTTTGGCTACAATCAGTCCTGCAAAATTGTGTCTATGTTCTTGATGCATTTCCAAATTTTATCTGTTGTTGCTCATAAATTTATTTGCAACAATCCAATATTATTTTTGGATCAATCATATTGAACGTGTTTAGATAATAAAATCAAGCCATGATCAAATCTGTATCAAATAACTGATAATAGAAACCTGTGAAACAAAAATAAACCTAAATTAATAACCTAAAAATTGTGAATAAAACAAAATCTAGAACAATAAAATAAAAAAATGAATTTAAACTAACTATAAGTTCTAAACAAACATTGTTTATAATTTTCTTTCAAATATGATGTTAAAATTCTAGAAGATTCAAGTTAATGGAGAAGAGAAAAATATTAATTTTGGTTTTTTATAAAATCAAACAAATGATAAATAATTCTTTTTATTATTATTTTTATTATTTTGAAATGAGATGCAAAATGAAAAAAAGAATTTAATTAATTAATATCACCAAATGATTTTATGAAAATGAGAAACCAACCAAGATATTATTTGATGAAGTATTGAACCCATTATTCAAAATAGTCAAACTTTCTAATGAGCAAAAGAAAGAACACATCATCATAATTTAAACGAAAGTGAAACAATTGATAAAAATTAACGTTTTTGTTTAAATTGAGATTTCTATGCTCGTTTCTAAATTTTGACATATAATCTTGTAATGAATGTCTCATACTATAGTGAATGTCTTAAGTTTGTCTCAAAGTAAGCCAAGGTATGGAACTATTTGAAAAGGTTGATTCTGTAGCTCATTATAATTAACAATATTCTATTGGGGGCCATTTAAATTTTGTAAAAATTTAAGGGGAGTTGTTGGGGCCCAACAACTTCTCTTGCCATTAGCTCTGAGGCCATAGTGTAACATCCCCGACCATCTGTTGAGCTATGCCACGGAAAAATTATGGACTTTATACTAAAATTAAGCATATACAACTACTCTGAGAAAATGCCCAGGTTTATGCGGAAATAACAGTGAAAATACACAAACAACTCACAAAGGAAAAACCCATGAAATTAAACACTTAAAGAATAATGCACCAAGTAATATAACACAAAATTTTACACTTATATTTGATAATAATACTACCAGATGTGTGCATACCTTCCACGGTCCTCCCAACCTTATACCATGTTTCTCATAACTTTCAGTAGTGGGTCACCCCTGAGTTGGAACTAAATTCCACCCAGGTAAAGGGATTCCTAGCCAGTATGATGTATATCAGGCAACAGGAACAACTTTGTCAAGTGCCAAATAAAACTAACATCTCATAGCCTCTCATTCCCCACATGCCTGTCCCACCCCAAGAAGTGTGCCCCTTCTTTTCTCAACAGTCCTTCGGTTGCCCCACTTCCCTTCCAGGGCTTCAGCAATAGGTCGGATGAGAAGTCTCAGAGCACTATAGTTGCAGTTGGGATCCCTTAGGAAATCAATTCCCAACAATTCACTAACCTGGAGAGAGTTTCTCATGGGCCTGAAAACATGCCTCTTCAATCCATGGGCTTGACAACCCGCCTCTTTAATCCCACGGGCTTGACAACCCACTTCTTCATTCTAATTCTTAAGTCAACCAGGTATAGGTACATTTGATGGTAGCAACAACCTTAAGGTAAGGAACAGGTGAAGGAAGCAAAAACGTTCAAGTAAGGAACATGTGATGGAATCAACAACATTCAGGTAAGAACAGGTGAAGTAAGCAGCGAAGTTCAGGTGAGGAATAAGTGAAGGAAGCAACAACCTTCAAGTAAGGTACTGGTGCATTGATCATAACAATAAATATATGGGATTCATGTTGGAGGAGTGCATGCAGGATGCATAGGCTGAATGATGGAGATAAGCCCTCTAACTTAGCCCCTTTCCTAGGTTGTTATCCCCACCTTTCCCTTCCTAATGGAGTTTAGTCCCCCATACTCTTTATCGTGGTTGGTCTACACACTGTGATGTATTTTATTAATGATACAAGTGTTTACATATACACAAATAGACTCACTGGCCTTTATCATCTAGTCTCTCTGGCCTAATAATCACATAATCCTTATGGCCTATAATAACCTGACTCACTACGTTGAATTACTGAGAGGGGGGGGTGAATCAGTAATAGAGCAATTTAATCTTTTTTAACCATATAAAGCAAGTGTTATATCAATGTAGAATTATCATCCAATAATTTCAGAGTAAATAAACAATGAACAAATGAGAAATCATACACATACATAGTACACTAGTGTTTTTACATGGAAACCCAAAGCGAGAGAAAACCATGAAACACTTTTTCTTATATGTCTTTAAGAATTACATTCATTGGAAGCACCAACTTCCTTTGTTTTCTAGATTCAAATGGAAGGAGGCTCCAATTACCTAGTTTCTTAGGCTACAACCTGGGGGAATATCTAACTCCTCAATTCTCTGGCTACAACCAGAAAGAGGCTACAACCCCCTATGTTCTCTGCCTACAGCCGAAAGGTGGCTACAACCACATTTACTTGACCTATCCAACCACCCTAATGTATAACTAGAATGATGGAACCACTGTCACACTATCATTGTGAGATATATTGTTGTAAACATGTACCAATCAACCTGCACCAATCAACATGTACCAATAACCTGAACCATGCATCAACCTGTACCTCAACCTATAATCAACTTGTACCATAAACAAGTGCATCAACCATCCACCAACCTATAATCAACCTATACCACAAACAAGTGAATCAACCATGCACCAACCTGTACCTCAACTTGTGTCATCAACAAGTGCATCAACCATGCATCAACCATGCATCAAACATGTATCAATCATGCATCAAATACACATAAACTATGATTCATGAAGATGTACCAACATCATCAACTATACACCTCATGTATGTGCCAACTCATCAANNNCTCAACCAAAATCCCTCATCAATTTCATCATCCAAATCTGATTTGTAACTCTGTAATAGACCTGGGGTATATGATCACATACATGAAAACCTTCCTTAACATTAACAACAAGAGACTAGCATTTTCATCAAACTTTACTTTAGTCTCACATGACTAATTTTGGATTAGTCAACAACCCTAAATTTAAATAGTCATAACTATGCACCTGCAATTCCTCTAGGTTTCACTACTTGGAACCGATCAGAAAAGGAGTTATAGCAAAAATGGCATACCTTGTTGAATTCTGGATTATTCTAGAGAGAGAACTTGTAGAGAATGCCACGCGTGGAATATATGTTGTATGGATCTGAAAATTGTACAAATAATACTACATATTGTACTCTAACCAATACATTTGGTCTTACTAAATTTGGATCTGTTATGAATATGTTATGACGTTTTTACCCGAAACACTTTTTTTAGACTAGTTTCAGGACTAGCCACAAACCCTATTTTTCACGGAGTGTAACTCCAAAAATACAACGACCTACAAGCTGAACATTTTATCACAACTACTTGGATATGTTTCCTCAACATCCTCCCAATTTCACTATCTGAATCATTCTATAAGAAAATTTATTGTGAAAATGGTGAGATGACCTGCAAATAACATGCCTTAGAAAGCATCATCAAAAGAATTTATCCTCCTTTGAATTTTGGTCTTCTTTACTTCACCTTCCCTCTAAAATTTGGCATAGATATCATTTGGTTACCTCAGTCACTTGTAGATATTCAATATGCTCAAGTGTGATGAAAATGAAAGAGCCTTGCCTCTTATTTCTACTTTCATGTAGCTTCCTCAAGGGGTTACCTTTTAACCATCTTAACCCACTTTCCTTATTTTAGGGTTAACCCACTTTTAACCACTTGTCCACTTAGTAATTCTCCATTAAATTTATTAAATAATTTTGTTTGTATCCACTTTGACTTATAGCACAATCATCACTTCACTTTATTATTTACCTTCTAAAATCTCTTAAATCACTTTTCTTATTTTGGGGCTAACCCGCTTCTAACCACTTGTCCACTTGGTAATTTCTCCATTAACTTTATTATTTAAATAATTTCTTTTGTATACACTTTGAATTATAGTACACTCATCACTTCACTTTATTATTTAAATAATTTCTTCTTTGCAAACACTTTGATTACTTTGACCTTTTGGGGCTTCTAGATAACTCATGAGGGTTCTCCAACTTCACATGGCCATAACTCTCTAACCGTGAGGAGTTATGTGATGTTCTAGATACCACCAGAAATGACATGACATGTACTATCCATCTAAATAGTCTTACCTACAAATATATAAAATATCATACCATTTTCCATCAAACAAACTTGGGTCCATTACCCAAACCTGTGTGCTACCGAAATGCGCTACCGGACTTTCTTCAAAGGTTGACATCAATGAAAACCAACCCAATTAATCAACAATATCCCCCTTTGGCATTGATGGAAACAATCTGATGCAATAATTAATTCATATCACTCATGCTCCCCTTGTGACCATTGTTCCCCCTGGAACTATGCCTCTGTTCTCTCTCTCCAAGAATTTCTATCCTGCATCTAATAAATCTCTCCCCCTTTGTCATCAATGGAAAATGTATCTTTCCATCTGGGATTGCTCCCCCTAAATGAACTATCCTTTGGGATACTCCCATTGACTAAACTCTTCCTAAAACCGATCTCCCAACTTGCACTATCTGCTTTATGGTGTTTTCTCGTGTAAATCTAAGACATATAAGATAAGAATTAAAAAGCATTCATTTTGGAGTAGAAATTACTCCGAGTCTCCAACAAAGATACTCAAAGGCTTCTCATGGAAGCAGTTTTGTAAATATGTTTTCCACTTGTTCTTTTGTGCCCACATATTCAACTATGATTTTCTTCTCTGCAACTTGTTCCCGTAGAAATTGATACTTGATTGGAATGTGATTCACTTTGGAGTGCATCACCGTATTCTTTGAATATTGGTGGCACTTGTATTATCATAATAGATTGGAATGGGCTCATGATACTCAACCTGTATATCTGCAAGATTTTGTTTCATCCATAGAACCTGTGTACAACATGTTTTTGTTTCAATATACTGTGCCTCAACTATAGATAAAGATATCGATGATTGTTTCTTGCTTAGCCAAGATACTAAACACTCACCCAAGTAGAACGTTGCTCCAATGGTGCTTTGTTGGTCATCAGTGCAACCTGTCTAATATGCATTTGTGTAGGCAATAAGTGATAGATCCTTTCCTTTTGGATACCATAATCCAAACTCTTTTGTTGCTTTGAGATATCTAAAAATCCTCTTCACTACTATGACATGTGATTCCTTTGTTTCTGCGTGAAATCGTGTCACCTATCCAACTACTTGCATTACATCTGATCTAGATGTTGTCACATATAGTAAGCTACCAATCATTGACTTGTATTACCTCTAGTCTGTAGACTTTGAATCATCATCTTTGTTCAACTTGCAACTAGTTTTCATAGGAGTAGTAACTAGTTTGCAATCTTCCATTCTGAACTTCTTTAACATTTCTCTGATATACTTAGTTTCAAAAATAAAAATTTCTTGGTTGCTTTGAAATATCTGAAGACCTAGAAAGAAGGATAGTTCTCCAAGTAATGTCATTTCAAATTCATTCTGCATATCACTTTCAAATTTCTGGCTTAACCTGTTATCATCACTTCCAAAAATAATATCATCAACATAAACTTAGATTAATAAAATGCTATCTTGAATTACCTTGTTGTAGAGGTTGTTGTCTGCACTTCCTTTTCTGAACCTTTCTTATTGTAGATATTTGTCCAGTCTAAAGTACCATGCTCTAGGAGCCTGTTTTAGACCATACAAGGCCTTCTTCAATTTAAACACATAATCTACATTCTCTGACATCTGAAAACCTCTTGGTTGTTCATTGTAGACTTCTTCTTCAAGTTCCCCATTCAGAAAAGATGATTTCATGTCCATATGATACACTTTAATATTAGTAGAGAATTCATAAGCTAAATGAAATCAAATTGCTTCCATTTTGGAAACTGGGGAAAATGTCTCTTCAAATTCGATTCCTTCAACCTGTGCGTACTTGTTACATACCAATCTAGCTTTGTTCCTTGTAAATTGTCCATATTCATTCAATTTATTTATAAATATTCACTTTGTGCCAATCACATTCTTATTCTTTGGTCTTGGAACCAATTCCCAAGTCTCATTGTTCTCTATTTGATCCAATTCTTCATCAATGGCCTTATTCCATAATTCATCCTTTTTGGTCTCTTCAAAACTATTTGGTTCAATCATAGATGGGAGTGCTAGGTGCATTTTTTTTGGCGAACAAACTCTTCTTCTAGTCTCAACTCTTGCATCTTTGTTTATGATAATTTGATTTGAAGGATGATTCTTTTGTACTCTCTTGCTAGGTGTCTTTTGAGGCACTTGTTGAACTTTCTCTTCTAATTCTGTCTGATCCTCTTCATCCTCCCCTTCTACTTCTTCTTCATCTTCTGCTTCTGTTTCATAAAGTTGTTCCATTGATTCATTTTCATCTTCCTTTAGTTATCATCCACATGTTTCATCAATAGTTACATTGATGTTTTCCACAACTTTATTCAACCTCAAATTGTAATACTTGTATGCTTTTCTTGTACTTGAGTAACCAAAAAGTACTCCTTTGTCCACACGAGAGTCAAACTTTCCCATTCTTCCATATTCTCTTTTGATGTAGCATTTGCTTCCAAATACTCTGAAGTGATTCACATTTGTTAGTCTTCCTTTCAATAGCTCGTAGGGAGTTTTGTCAGTGTTGTTTTTTGAGCATTACTCTATTTTGACCGTGAACTGTTGTATGCACTGCATGTGTCCAAAAAATATCTGTCAATTTGGAATTCATTAGCATTGTTTGAGCCATTTCTTGTACTGTCCAGTTCTTTCTTTCAACAAATCCATTCTGTTGAGGTGTCTAAGCAACATAGAATTTCCTTTTTATTCCATGTTTGCTACAGTAGTCCATAAATTCCTTTGAAGTGAACTCTCCTCCATTATCAGATCTCAAACATTTGATTTTTGAATCCATTTCATTTTCAACCATTTCCTTGTAGACCTTGAAGTTTTCAAAATCTTCTGACTTATTCCTGAGAAAGTAAATTACAGTCATTCTTGTATAATCATCAACTAATAACATAAAGTATTTCTCTCCTTTTAAACCCGTTGTTGTAGTTGGTCCAACTAGATAAGTATGCACAATTTTTAGTGATATTGTCGTTGAGTATTCCTTTGATTTGAACTTGGTCTTTATTTGATTTCGTTGTTGACACTACTTGCATAAAGTGTTGGTTGGTTTCGTGATCTGGGGAATTTATCTAATGGCTTCCTTTCTACTGACTTTGACAAAGTTTTCAAAGTGTATATGACCCATTCTTCTGTGCCATATCCAACCTTCATCTTCCTTTCCTAGACAACACTTTTCATTTCCAATTTCACTTAATGCATATATGTTGCTTGAAGTTCTTGTAGTTGTTGCAATCAACTTTCCTGAACCTTATTTTCTTATCTCTCACTTCTATGAATCAAAGGTAAATTTATGACCTTGGTCACACATTTGACTTACACTTAGAATATTATGTTTCATATCTTCTACTTGTAGAACATTTTATGCCTTGGTATTCTTGTTTCCAATTCTGACTATGCCTTTTTCCAACAATTTTAGTTGAATCATCATTTCCAAAGGAGACTGATCCATCTCTTTCCTTTCTTAATGTAAGAAACTTGTATTTATCACTCGTCATGTTTTTTTAACAACCAATGTCAACATACCAACCATTAATCTTCTTCTTAGCTTGAGGAGCGAGTGTGCATTCTTCATTACTATACTGATTTTTCTTTCTTATCCATGTCCTCTTCTGATGTTCATGTCTGTGACTGTTGTTGTTCTGTTCTGGTTCTCTAAGAGGGAATCTCATTTTGAAATCTTTGGCCACATTTCCAAAGTTGTTGCACTTGTAGCACTCCACTATAGTTCTCAATGATTCAAACATGTTGTAACTTCTTCTCTGTGTTTCACTAGGTGTTATTGGATAAATCGGTGAATGTGGACATAAACTAATCTCCCTAGATCCACCTGGATATAGAACAAAACAAGATGGGACATGACATTTTCCCTAAGTTGCTACCATTGAATTTACTACCAAAGAAGGAATGGATGACATACCTTTAGATATCACTTAAATATGTCTCTGTCGTCCCTGCTTCGCTCCGGTGCTCTTGTGAGATCAAATCTGCAATGACACAAACCAACCAAAGTGAAAGCAACAATTTTAGATTCAATGAAAACCTAAACATGTGATCAAGGAGTCATGTAATAAAAATCTAATGATTTTATGGTAAATAAACATGTCACCGAATCATATTAAGTAAAAGTGGAAGATACAACCAAATTGCCTTGGTGTCGCAAGTTAACTTTCAATGGTCCTTTGTTCCAACACACACATACACTTGCTCTGAATTTGTATGAATATGGTCCAAAAAAGCTTGATGGACAACTGGAGGCCACAAACATCAGCTGTAACATGATCCTTCACATAGTCTTCAGCCTATTCTTTAAGCAATTCTTTGCTCAATCCTTCTTAACCTTTTCCATGAGAAACCCATCATTGTATAGGAGAAGGTGGAGTGGTTACAAGGATGAGGATGATCCCACCAAATAAGAAAAGCTAGTAAGACCACAACCATATGGACGCCACCTCAAATTCTAGAATATTATCCTTCTAGAAACTTCATGAAACTTCTTCCTTTCCTTAGCTTCAAACGTCGCCACACCCTACATATATAGCAGCATGTGGAAATCCCACAATCCAGGCATAGAGAAACCTGTGGAAATCAAGGATTTCCGCACTATGTACCACTGTCATCCTGCAGCGTCATTCTAAAAATATGCCTTGTAGGGGAAGAACTTAGTCATTTTTCTCATGTAAAATATTTTTTTGAGAGCCTGAACACATGCATGTAGGGTCATCATTAGAGTGACCAAAATAATGTGTAACACTAGGCCTTCTTGGATAACCCTTTTGTGTATGAATTTCAAAGTTGTTCATGTTCCTAATGTTAGCTCTGCAATTCACAACTTTATGTCCAAAATTATTGCATGCATAACATAACCAAAAAATATAGTTTAATACATGGGAGTTGGAGATCTTCTGAAAGGAGTGACTCTTATGAATCCTTCTTCTTCCTAATTCCTATCTATTTATGTTGATCATTGATTATGAAATCTGAACCTTCTCATGGAGGAGTGTCCTTGTAATCTTCCTTGTAGGTCTTCCTATGCCCTTTTATTGTTTTTGCATAGATTTTTTGATATGTTTATTTCTCTGTTGTTTTGGAGTTTGATCCCTTTTCTGTCTGATTGTATCCAATTCTAAACATTTCATGATGAGGATTTTGACTGTTGATAATGTCATCCAAAACTTTTGAGTTGTTCTGCATATTTTTCTTTTGAATATCCTTTCTTAATGTGACAATCTATGCTTCCAAATTTCCAATGATCTTGTCTCTTTCTTCTAGTTGTTCTTTGAGTTCTTCTTCAATTCTTTTATCTTCTTCTATTTGAACCTTCAAATTTGTGATCATTTGTTCTAGTTCTTGAGTGTCTTCTTTCATGTCTAGTTCTGCTTGTAGCTTCTTATTTTTCTTATTTTCTCTTCTTATAACTTCTATGGAACACAACAATTATTCTCGGTAGTCAACTTCTGCCTCTTCATATTCTTCTTCGGTGTCTTCTTTATCAGAGTCTTCTACTTCCATGAATATAACTCTTTTTGGCCCACTGTCACTGACTTCGTCTTCATCTGATGATGAGATGTATTCTTTGGTGCATAAGCTTTTCTTGAAAGTTTTCTTTGTGGTTCTTTTTCCTTTATATGTTTGTTTTCTATTTGAGTAATCTTCATCATTCCTCTTATTTTTATTATGAGGAGATTTGTTAGCAAAAGGACTAATACCATCACAACTATAACAAATCAATGGAAACTTACCTTTATATCTGTTGGTGGTTCCCTTGTTCAATCTTCTGACAAAGTTGGCCATTTCTTCATCATCTTCTGACATATCATTGTTGTTGCTATGTTCTTTTTCCTTTTCCTTTCCCTTGTGCTTTAACCTTTTGGATGTTTTGAAATCTTCTTCTTTTACATCTAGATTTTCCTATTCAGCTCTCATTTCATATGTTCTGAAGTTTCCATGTAGTTCATCCATGCTTATTGAGTCTAGATCTGCTCTTTCTTCTAGTGTTGATATCTTAGGATCAAATCTCATAGGGAGAGATCTTAGTACCTTTTGAAAAATTACAGATTCTTTAATTTCTTCTCACAATCTTGCGATTTCATTTATTGTTTCATCGACTCGTAAGAAGTAAGCTACAATATTCTCATCTTTCTTCATCTTTAGTTGTTCGAAATGACCTATGTAAGTTTGAAGCGTTGCTTCTTTGACTTTTGAATCTCCTTCATAAATATTTTGAAGCTTGTCTCAAATATCTTTAGCAGTTTTACAACGTATAACTTTGGTGTAAACTGATTCACAAAGACCATTTAAAAGTGCATTTGTGGCTTTGAAATTATTTTTCCTGATTTTTATTGCTCTTTCATTTGCCAGCAGAACTGTTGGTTCTTTTTATCCATCTACAACTGATTGCCAAATTTTAAATCTTTGTTCCTATATATATGTTTTCATCCTTCTACTCCAAAATTCATACTTTTGTCCATCAAACTGTGGTATTCCATTTTTAAACATGTTGTTTCTCTCCATGGTCTACCTTTCAGTGGTTAAACTGATTTCTAAAGGAACCTTATCTGATACCAATTGTTGGGTTACTGAGAGGGGGGGTGAATCAGTAATAGAGAAATTTAATCATTTTTAACCATATACAACAAGTGTTATATCAATGTAGAATTATCATTCAATAATTATAGAGTAAATAAACAATCAACAAATGAGCAATCATACACATATACAGTACATCGATGTTTTTACGTGGAAACCGAAAGTGGGAGAAAACAATGGAATGTTGTTTATTATATGTCTTTAAGAATTACATTCATTTGAAGCACCAACTTCCTTTGTTTTCCAGCTACAACTAGAAGGAGGCTCCAACCCCCTAGTTTCTCCAGCTACAACCTAAGGGAATATCCAACTCCCCAATTTGTTGGCTATAACGAGAAGGAAGCTACAACCCCCTATGTTATTTGGCTACAACTGGAAGGTGGCTACAACCACCTGTCCTTGCCCCATCCAATGCCCTGATGTATAAGTATAATGATGGAACCACTGTCAGACTATCACTGTGAGATATATAGTTGTAAACATGTACCAATCAACCTACACCAAACAACTTGTACCAATAATTTGAACCATGCATCAACCTATAGCTCAACATGTAATCAAACTATACCATAAAAAAGGGTATTATCCATGCACCAATCTGTAATCAACATGTACCATAAACAAGTGCATCAACCATGCACCAACCTGTATCAAAAAACCTGTAATCAACATGTACCATAAACATGTGCATCAACCATGCACCAACTTGTACCTCAACCTGTACCATCAATGTGTGCATCAACCATGCATAAATAATGTACCAATCATGCATCAAATACACAAAAAATATGACTCATCAAGATGTACCAACATCATCAACTATACACCTCATGTATGTGCCAACTCATAAACTACTTGTCTCAACCATGTATCCAACATGTAACTCAACCAAGAGCCCTCATCAATTTCATCATCCAAATCTGATTTGTAACTTTGTAATAGACTTGGTGTATATGATCACATAACTACAAACCTTCCTTAACTTCAACAACAAGAGACTAACATTTTCATCAAACTTTACTTTACTCTCGCATGACTAATTTTGGATTAGTCAACAACCCTAACCTGAAATAATCATAAATATGTACCTGTAATGAATAAATATCTGAAAAAAGTACACATTGTTCTTCAGTGTCTTTTGTGAAATTCCTCCAGGTTTCACTACTTGGAACCTCTCATAAAAGGAGTTATAGCAAAAATTACATACCTTGTTGAATTATGGCTTATTATAGAGAGAGAACTTGTACAAAATTCCCCGCACGAAATATGTTTTGTACGGATCTGAAAATGGTACAAAAAATAATAAAGAATGTACTCTAACCAATACATTTGTTCTTACTGAATTTGGATCTTTTATGAAGAAGTTATGACATTTTTACCCGAAACACATGTTTTAGACTAGTTACAGGACTAGCCACAAAACCTATTTTCCACGGAGTGTAACTCCAAAAATAAAACAACCCACAAGATGAAATTTTTATCACATCTACTTGGATATGTTTCCTCAACGGCCTCCCAATTTCACAGTCTAAATCATTCTAGAAGAAGATTTATTGTGAAAATGGTGAGATGACCTGTAAATAACATACCTTAGAAAGCATCATCAAAATAATTTATCCTCTCTTGAATTCCGGCCTTCTTTACTTCAATTTCCCTCTAAAATTAGGCTTAGATATCCTTTGGTTACCTTAGTCACTTGTATATAGTTAATACTCTCAAGTGTGATGAAAATGAGAGAGCTTTGCCTCTTATTTATACTTTCATGTAGCTTCCCCAAGGGGTTACCTTTTAACCATATTAACCCACTTTCCTTATTTTAGGGTTAACTCACTTCTAACCACTTGTCCACTTAGTAATTTATCCATTAAATTTATTAAATGATTTATTTTGTATACACTCTGACTTATAGTACACTCATCACTTCACTTTATTATTTACCTTCTAAAATCTCTTAAACCACTTTCCTTATTTTAGGGCTAACCCACTTCTAACCACTTGTCCACTTAGTAATTTCTCCATTAACTTTATTATTTAAATAATTTATTTTTTATTCACTTTGACTTATAGTACACTCATCACTTCACTTTATTATTTACATAATTAACTATTTTGACCTTTTGGAGCTTCCAGATGACTCATGAGGGTTCTCTAACTTCACATGGCCATAACTCTCTAACAGTGAGGAGTTATGTGACGTTCCACATACCACCAGGAATGGAATGACATGTACTATCCATATATAATAGTTTTACCTGAAAATATATCAAAAATCATGTCATTTTCCATCAAACAAACTTGGGTCCATTACCCAAACCTTTGTGCTACCCGAATTCGCTACCAAACTTTCTTCAAGGGTTGACATCAATGACAACCAACCCAATTAATAAACAAACCAGCCTATAAAACATATTTACATTTATAACTGGGGCTTGGTCTTGGGATATTACATCCCCCTCCCCTTATTTATGCATTGTACTCAGTGAAATATATATACACATTTACCACCAAAATTTCAAAAACCTTCAAAAATATGTGGGTATTTTGGCTACATAGCATCCTCGTCTTCCCAAGTTGCATCCTCGTGAGCACATCAGGTCCTTTGGACCCTTACTATATATATGGATCAATTCCAGAGATTCTTGATCTTTCGGTATATTATGCACACTGGATGCACTTGAAAAGCGCCTTCTTGCTCCTCCTAAACCACATTCCAATCAATAACATCATTAACATCAGGGACATACTTTTTGAGTTATGATACATGAAATACATTATGAATAGACATTGATACAGGTAATGCAAGCATGTATGATACAATCCCAATCCTCTCTAGGGTTTTAAATGACCCACAATAATGAGCTACCAACTTTGAACAATTTTCCAACTTCAGGAAACTTCTATTGGCCTTCACTTTCAAGAATACATGGTCATCCACTTTAAATTCCCTATGAGTTCTGCCCTTATCAACATAGATTTTCTTCCTGTCTTGAGAAACCTTTAATTCTTTTTATTTTAGACATCTGCTCTTTCATTTCCCTAATTAATTATGGCCCAACAACTTCTCTATCTGTGGGGTTGTCCCAGCTTATAGGTGTGTTGTACCTTCTTCCATAAAGTGCCTCAAATGGGCTCATCTTTAGAGATGATTGGTACCCATTTTTATAAAAAAAAAATCTACCAATTGTAGGTAGTCTTCCCATTTTGATGGTTTATCCGTCACAATCATCCTCAACATATCCTCAATCTCTTAATTCACAATCTATGTTTGTCCATCAAATTCTTGATGATAAGATGTGCTAAAATTCAAATTTGTTCCAAATCCTTTGAATAATCATTTCCAAAAGTTTGATGTAAATTTTGGATCTCTGTTAGTCACAATTGTCTTGGGTATACCATGTAGTTGAGCAATTTCTCTCATATAAATATCAACAACATTGGTTTCCTTGTGAGTGAGCTTTATTGGAATAAAATGGGCAGTTTTGGTAAGCTTATCCACCACTACCATGATAGAATCATGTTGCTTATTTGTTCTGGGTAGTTTGGTGATGAAATCCATTGTTACAACTTCCCATTTCCACTCATGGAGAGGTAATGGTTGTAACAAACCAGATGGGTGTCTATGCTTATCCTTGACCTTTTGACACTCCAAACATTTGGCATATGCTCAACAACTTTCTTCTTCATGCCTGGCCAATAATATTAGATCTTGATAGTTGCAATAGTTTTCTGATACCCTGGGTTCCCAGCATAAGGTACATTATGCATTTCTCTGAATATCGTATTTTTCAATTCCTAGGAATTCAATACATAAATTATGTCTTTGTACATGAGAGTTTCATCATTTATCAGCTTGTAGTCTTCAATTTTCTGTTGCAAAATAACTTGTTGTAATTTTGTTATTATTTCCATGTATTGCAAATCTGATTTTGCAGCCTTGAATATTTTGTCCTTTAAATATGATTGGTACATGCTATGGTTGTAGTATGCAACTAATGCACCCTTCTATTATTTGCATCAGCTACGTTGTTATCTTTCCCTTTGATATGCTTTATATCAAAGTCATATTCACTGAGAAATTCTAACCACAAGCTTTGTCTGGCATTTATAGTTGGTTGTTCAAATAAATATTTCATACCATTATGGTATGTCCTTAATTCGAACCTTTTTCCCATGAGGTAGTGCCTCCACATATTCAAGGCATGCACTATGGCTATCAACTCCAAATCATGAGTAGCATAGTTTCCTTCATGCTCCTTCAACTTCCTTGATTCATAACATACAACATATCCATTTTTATTGAGGAATATAGCAAGTCTTTATTTACATGCATCAGTGCATACAATGAAGTCTTCATTTGGATCAGCGATCCTTATTATTGGAGCGTTGGTTAATAAATGCTTCAAGTGTTGGAAACTCTTTTCACACTCCAATGTCCACTGAAACTTAACTCCTTTCTTTTGCAAGGAAGTGATCGGGTGTGCAATCTTTGAGAATCCTTCAATAAATATTTTGCAGTAGCCCGCAAGGCCAATGAATGATCTGACCTATGTAACATTCTTTGGTGTTGACCATCCTCTAATGGCCTCAATATTTTCAGGATCCATTCCTATCCCTTCCTCGAATATGATATGTCCCAAATAGTGACTTTTCTTCTGATAAAATTAGCACTTTCTCAATTTGGCATACAACTAATGCTCTCTTAATACATGTAGTACCATCCTCAAGTGTTATTCATGTTCTTCCTTTGACTTGGAATATATAAGAATGCCATCTAAAAATTAAATGACAAACTTATCTAAGTATTCTCTGAAAATACCATTCATTAAACACATGAAGACAACTAGTGCATTTGATAATTGAAATGGCACCACTGTGAACTCATAATGCCCATACCTTGTTCTGAAAGCAGTCTTGCTGACGTCTTCTAATTTAATTCTTACCTGATGATAACATGACCTAAGATCAATCTTGGAGAATATTTTTACATTCTTCAATTGATCAAAGAGGTCATCAATCTTTGGTAAAGGATACTTATTTTTCACAGTTACCTTGTTCAATTGCCTAGAGTCCATTCAAAGTCTCAATGTTCCATCCTTCTTCTTCACAAATAATACTAGGGCACCCCAAGGTGAAACACTTGTGCATATATACCCCTTCCTCATAATCTCTTCAAGTTGCATTTGCAACTCCTTCAGTTGTGTTGTACTCATCCTGTAGGGGGTCTTGGATATTGGAGCTTCTCTAGGCATCAGATTGATGGAGACTCTTTTAGGGGGTAATCCTGATATTTCTTTAAATACATCCTCAAACTCTTTTAGGAATGCATAATATTCAATAATTGACACCCTATTTTTAGGTGTCTCTTCCATATGATCTGCAAATATTTGAAACCCTTTCCTGTAACTTTTCTTCAGCTGCAATGCTGAGATTTTCCTGACATTTATTTCCCTAGGAATTCCTTGTATTGTCCTTAGGTTCCCTTCCCAATCCTAGCAAGTAAATGCCTTATTATAACAATATATAATATCATGGTATTGGTCCAACCAATCCATACCAATTAGGCAGTCATAGTAACCTAAAGGAAATATTTTCAAATCTTACCTGGTGCTCAGTCCATTCATTTCCATTGGGCATGCCTTAACCATCTCATTAATTTTTCTTTTGGCTCTGGTAGCCAGCTGCACCAAACAAGATTTTCCATTCTTTGTTCTTGGGAAATTCAATCTTTCCACCACCTTAGGATCTATATAACTATGAATAGCTCCTAAATCAATTAAAATATCAATGGTTTGGTTGTTGATCATACCTTCCACTTCAATCATATGTGACTAAAACTCGACTTGATTGTTTTCCATGGTTGCATAGATCATAGGTACACTTCTTCCCATGTCCTCTATTTTTTCATCTTGATATACATTGTGAACAGTCCTCACCTTTTCACGTCTGTGGTGACAATATTTATACATATGATCTCCCTTACAACCCCAACATTGAATAGGTGGTTTCCTTGGCCTTTCCCCCCCAATTTCAATCGTTCTGGGTTCTCTAGAAGCTAGATGCTCCTAAGGATTATTTCTGAAGAATGGTGGCCTAGTCCCCTTCTTCCTCTATTCCATCTTGTATTTCTTCTTGTCTTCCCAATATTTTTGGAAAGTTGGCCTCTCTTTATGATGATCATATAGGCATTTATCTCTCCTTATGATCTCCTACAATGTTTTGGGATCATCATGTTGTATCTTGTCACTGATGAGTGATGACAATCCACTCAAATACCTCTGAATATTAATTGCCTCATCCTTGATAAAAGAAACATACTTTATTAGTTATAAAAACCTTCTTTCATATTCATCTATGGTCATACTCTCAAGATTGAGTTCAAAGAACTCCTTCATTTTCTTTTCATAGTATCTCTTAGTCAAGTATTTCTTTTGAAAATACTTCTTGAATTCCTTCCAAGTAACATTTTTCTCTTTAATGTGTTGCACCTACAAAAATTGGTCCCACCACATGGATGTCTTTCCCTTGAGATGATAGATGACAATTCTTCCTTCTGCATGTGAAGAGTAATTATGTAATTGAAAATATTGTCTCATGCCTAGCAGTCATGTCTTTGCATCTTCATCCTTCTTGTTCTCACCATCAAATGTAGGAGGTTTGATTTTGTTCATTTCTCCTTGTAGTGAGATCGGAAGAGCG
>CBVK0100184808.1:0-18402 GCA_900067695.1 Picea abies
GTGGTCCCGGAAATATGTCGGCCCGGCGATAATATGTCGGCCCGAAACCGGCGAAAATATGTCGGCCCAAAAAAATTTTTTCGGGGGCGCTGCCCCCAAACCCCTGCACCCCCCCGCACGCCCGGCGCAGGCGCTCAGACACTACTACTCGTGCAAAGACTATAACACATAACCAACAGAATTGATGCACATAAAAATGAATGTGTGTAGATGGGCACACTAAAAATGAATGATGCATAGTGAAAAGCTTGTGATATGTGGAAAAATATTGGTGCGCGGAAAAATATTGGTGTGTGGGTGT
Source organism: Picea abies (assembly GCA_900067695.1). Taxonomy (NCBI): domain Eukaryota; kingdom Viridiplantae; phylum Streptophyta; class Pinopsida; order Pinales; family Pinaceae; genus Picea; species Picea abies. The sequence continues at coordinate 302 of CBVK0100184808.1, forward strand.
GCATGCTAAAATTTGGCATTGCATGGTTTCTATAACAGGAAAAACCCTTACAGACTACACCAGGGTTCTAAAGTGAAGGCAGAGCTAACCATATAAAGTCTCCTACTTTTAACAACTATCCTGACATGACCCCACCATCATATATAAAAAAAACAAAGTATAGGGATCTGGTAGTCCTACCTTGAACTCTGTGTCTAGTGTCGATCCCTTCGCGCTCGGTTGTTTCTCGACTGCAAGTCTCCTCCCAAGGCTGACCTACATTCACCAAAAGACAAACAAGAAACTACAAGCATGCATTCTATATATGGATTAGTGGGTTAGATATCATAACAAAAAGATGTAAACGAAACATAAAGATTGAAGACATCATTTGGCGGGATGGAAAAAGTATTTCTTTATATTAATCTCACAAAAGTCATTTACAATATAAGACCGGCAACTGCTCCTTGAACTCGGTCCTGGTCTCCTCTTCACCATGCACCAACTACTTCCATCTATCCTTCTCCTCTTTAGTCCTCTCAAGGGTTTGCAATGGAGAAAAAGGGAATTCTGGCTCAAACTCACAATATGGCTACAAAATATTAGGGCAAAGGGGGGATACTGAAATGGGTAGAGTTTCTTTTCTCTCATGCTTCCCCTTGGAATGGGACCCCAACCCCTTCTTTTATAGGCCACAAACTATAGTAACGGTTGGGTAATTGGATATGGGCGGTCAAATAGTTAGGTAACATACCAAAATCCTGTATCCCTTTGCAATTTTTATTTTTCGCTCCTTTTTGTGAGTGTACGCGGGCTGTAGTGGTACAGAAAGCATATGTACACAGGTAGTAGTGCTGCATGGCGTGTATATATTCAAAAATGTGGTTTTTAGAAGAGTTGTTTAATGATGGTTTGGAAAAACTAGCAAGTAAGATGGCCTGATTCCAAGTATGCATGTCTGGTGCAATTTAGGGTTATAAAAGATGCCCCCTAATGTGTGAGGTCAAAAGAGCATCTGATGGCAAAAATACATTACAAATATTTACCAACGTACAAAGCAAGTGAGCCTAGGGACCAGAGTTCAAGAGGTGCCATCTACAAAATAATAATTTGTCTCACCGAGGAGGGCATACCCATGCTCAGGATGAAATAAAACCATGGTTGCCAATCAAGTACACTGCAGATCCATGTCATATAACTATATAAAGTGTATCCATGAGTAATACACAACAGATCTACATCTCAAAATCAAAAGATACACTTGTATAATATTTGTCTTTAAGAAGCCAATGATGTTTGATGGATGGAGATGAGGCCTTCAGAGCTCGAGCAACAACTTAAAGATCTTCAAAACTCAGGTAGGAGTGTAGTATGAATGTACGAATTCACTACCTAGAGGTCTTTGACGGATCGTCGGGAACAGACAAGAGGAGCTCAGTGATTAAGTAAAGAACTTCATTGATTTTGAATAAGGACTTGATTGGACTTTTAGGATGGTCAGGCATGATGACAAGAGACAAATGGAAGAAGGGCCAACTCATATTTAGTCAAACTTCCCTTGGACAAAATCACCAAAAATGATGAGACTCGGGCAGCATGGAATTGACATAAGTTTACGATGCAGGAGGCAATGCAAACTCTCCATATGTTTGGAAGGATAACCAAACAGAGGAGGACACAACTCTATGTAGCGAGAACAGCTTCCTAAGATCATATTAAATCCCAGCTCTTGATGAACAAATGGAAGGATGTTCTTTGTCCAAGGGTGACTCATTGTGCTGCCTACAAAAAGAAAATACTTTTCCCTTCTTCTTTTTGGGGTATATTTGATTTTTTTGTATTTTTCAATAATTTTGGAAAGCTTGAAAAAGAATAAAAGAATTCTATGTTACAAAGGAGGAACGAGTGTTGCATATATACTAGTTCCAAGCACAAGGAACACACGGATGCTCACAGTAAAGAGACATATGCAGGAAAAGGACACTTGGGAAAATTCCTCCAGGGGTCAAGGTGTCAAGACGCAAAGGCAAAGTGCTACAAGGCTTGCGTTATAAGGCATGCTTTAGATGGTTCAGTTGAAAGAAAAATGGAGCTAGAATTAGGCCAAAGATGCAGGAATGCAAATGAGATTAATAAGACACAATGATAACATCCTTCGATATAGTTTTAACGAGCCAAGATAAGGTAATCTCGATGTTTTTTTCATTTTTAGAGAGTCTAAACAAGCGTAAAAGGAGACTCTGCTGGGGTACCTTTTTCGAAGGTAGTCTAGTCGAATCGAAAAAGGGGTAAACTAGCACTGAAAAGAAATCTATTCAAAATCATTTTAACGAGTGTGACAAAGACAAGATCACTTGGCATTATTTTCATGTTTAAGGAGTCTAAAAAGAACTTAACTATGGACTCCGTAAGGGATGTTCTTCTGGACCAATTTAACGAGTGTGAAGAAACAAGGTCACTCAACCATCTTTTCAATTTTAGGGAGTCTGAAAAGAGCTTAACTATGGACTCCATGGGGGTTCCCTTTTCGTAAACTTAGTCCCTCAGGCCCGAAAAAGGGTTAAAATTATATCTGAGAACACTCTTCTAGCGAACCGAAGCTCCTAGAGTATACCTTTGTTCGTACAATTGATCATACAGACCGAAAAAGGGGTAAACTACCATTGAACAGACATGCCTTCAAATTTTAGTTTGGTGAGCGTGAAGGAAAACAAGATCGCTCAACAATCTTTTCATGTTTAAGGAGTCTAAAAGGGCTTAAAGAAGACTCAAGGGGGATACGACTCATGTATGAGATTGGTTCAGGTAGAGCCCACTTCTAGGCTTATACCAAGAGTCTCTTCGATGGTCAACTTGGAAAGTCTCCCAAAAGGGAAGAAAACACAAACCACGGTGTAAGTCCTCCCATGGTATAGAAACCATAGTTATGGCTTCAAGGATATCCTCATCTGAAGGAAATTCAAAATCCGAGAAGTCATGCAGACGAGGATCGACAGTCCCAAAGGGTCAAGTAAACGGACCATATTACATATGACGATGGAGGCTCTGGTCAAGACTGGTAGAGTCTATCAACAAAGAATCACAAGCATGAGGGATTGAGGATCTACAAACAACGATATTAGACTCAGAAGGATACTCAAGATCACTTGGACCAAGAGGGAGACACAAGGGCTCCCATTCCCCCATTGGATAAACCAATGGATCAATTGTTGAGACCAAGTCTCGAGAAGGTAAATATGATTGCACAGGTTCCTGCTTAGAAGCAATTGAACGTCGAGAATAAGATGCTGCATAATCAACTTGTGGCGGGGTAGAGTCTACACGACCACTAGGAACATATAAAGGGGCAGCCTAAACTAACGTCGAATTAGGATGGTGATTATCAAATGCCAGCTAGTCGATAGTGACAATTCTTCCATTATGAGGGAAATGCATCACCCAGAAGAGCATAGACACTACAACGTTCATATCATATACATAATCACTACCAAGAAGCATATTAAAATCTAACGGGCCTTGCACCACTATAAAATCAACAAGGACAGTCTTCCCACCTAACGAGATATGAAACTAAGGAAGAACCCTCAAATATTCACTAGGACGTCTGTCAAAAGACAACATCTCATGCAAAGCAGACACAAGCTCGGGAGATCCCAAGACTTTCCAAACCGAGGAGGGTAAAATACTTGCAGAGGCTCCTTCATCCAATACACCGATAAATGTTTGTTGAATTAACTTCAACCCTTATTTGAAAAGGTGCAGAAGAAGGAAGACGAGGCTCAACAATATCATTCCAATCAAAGGAAACCATCCTAGGGCTTGGAGGGGGTTTGCTCAGAACGAGTGAAATTCCGCCTTGTTTTGAAAGTACTAAATTGGAAATGCTAAAAACATAGTCGGTAGACACATCACTCTTTAAGAGAAGAGTGGGATCAGGCGAAGACTGCATCAACATGACCACTTTCTCAACCAATGGTTGAATAGGCTGCGTGACTACAAGTTCTAAAGGCACCTCACCCCTCAAAAGATGAGTGGGATCAGACGATGACTGCATCAGCATGACCACTTTCTCAACCAATGGTTGAATAGACTATGAAGAAACATGAGAAGACTCAGAATCATAAGAGCTTGTAGACAGGGATGACAATCTTTGTACCTCCAGAATGCTAGGGCACAAATGAGTAAGGTGATCTCCCTTTCAAAGCTTACAAGGGAACTTAGGCTTACATCCTATCCGTCTAGGTTTCTCAACAGAATCAATGCCCCCAGCATGACTAGTAGTGCCTGGCTTCACATCTCCAACATGACTTGCAAAGGTTGGTGATGGGTTGATAACATGACTCGCAGAGGCTACAGACCTATTTCCAGTATGACTAGAAGTGACTGGACTTTTTCCCCTAGCATGACTTGCAGAGGTTGGGTGCTGGTCTTCAACATGACTCGTAGAGGTCGATGACCTATCTTCAACATCACTCACAGAGGTTGGTGATTTCTTCTTCCTATTCTTCCTCTTTCTACTTCATTTAGACTTCTAGTTAGTAGTAATTGTACTTTCACCAGAGGTGAGAGAAGGAGAAGGAGAAGACTTTGTTGATGAAGGAACATCAACATTATGCCCATGACATAAAGCGCTTAACTAGGAATCATCAAGAGCATTTGGGACATTTGGAATGGTACCCAACCAAACCGGTAATCCCACATTCAACCCAGGAATGTACAAAGTGGACATCAAAGGGACACCAACGTTTTCGAGGAAAGGAAAAGCACAAAAATCCCCTTGTGAAGGGGTTCCTTGGTTGGTATCATCGGGAACATTAGCCATGAATATCTTATGCATAAGGTCTCCCCTTGGAAAATCATTCAAGTCTGTAAAAGTCTCATACACTGACTCCAGCGAACCAGTGTTATCAAAACAATTCCGCAAAAGTGGCGGCTCCACGTTTCTAAGCGGAAGACTGAAAAGTCCTCATGACCAACGAGTGGGTGGTCTACCACCTTAGGTGATCTAAAAATGAAGAAGACTTGAAATACTTGAAATTATTGCAATGTAAATGTTATGTGTTTAAAGAAAATGGATCAGTTTGCAACACATAAATTAAGGGATTACTTATGAAAAATACACATAGACAGCAGCATAATCAATGAACATAATAACATAAAACACAACAATTGATAAAGGAGTTCACCCCTCTCTTGGGCTACATCTCCTAGTCCAGCTTCCAATGGATCATTATTATTAATTGCTCAAAAGTGCTCAAAAACATGTCTTACAATACTCAAACTGACAAACTGACTGCTCCAATGGCTTTAGAGCATCCAAAAACCCCTGTCTGGGCTCTTTCAACACCTCAATCGGTCGAAAAATGAAGAAGTTAGGCCTCCTAGAAGTCTCCCCCTTCAAGCTTGTTGTCTCTGCATCTACAAATTGCACCCTTCTCCATTGAACCTGGCACACACGCAATAAATAGCATGAAAACCCAGCACCGAGTGCAACCATGCCAACAGTGCAAACTGTAGGACGGTTAAGGGCACACCAGCCCCTAACTTCCTAGCACCTGGGCACATAGGGGTTCATACGACCGCACGTATAGGCAAAAGGGGCCAAACAGTTATAACCGTGCCAACCACATTAACTCCCCGCTCTAGTCATGGGCATATGGCATGAAACATAGAACCACGGGCTATGTAATATAAACTCCGTGCCAATCCAACTGTCGGGGTATACCATATATGGTATGGTCACATATGAAATCAAATGACTGCGGGCCAGGGCTAAGCCCCGGCCCGACCCCTTGCCAACGGTTACAATATTTGAATTGAAATATAATTAAACTCACATATATTACAAGGCATAATGTGTAACCCATCGGTCAGTCAGAGTTTGTGAAATCTATGCAGTGGGGGAGGTCCGGGGGTCGAACCTCACGGACTCCAATAATTTTACATAACGACCCATGAACCAATAAAGGGGTGCCACGTGGCACCTTACCACTAGCCAATGAAATTCCACGTGTCACCATATGATTCGACCATGCCTACCAATAATCATATGCCACGTCACTTATGTACGGTCATACGGCCCTGCCACGTTAGCCTGTACGGACTGTACAGTCAGCATCATTTTTTTTGCCTGTTTGACTTTATGAACAGATTGCAATATCTCTCTCTCCTGACGTCCATTTGAGATGAAACGAGTTGTGTTGGGTTCACAATGACGAGGCCTACACTCTCGTCTGGTTTGAAGTGATTCCGAGCACTTTGAATTTTTGAGCAAAATTTGATCCCCTGATCACACCTCCCCATTGGGAAGCTTTTGGACCTCCAAGAGAATATTTTCAGTCTATGTGAAGAAGAGGGTAAAGTTCCCTCACCCTTCCAACCTCAATCCACTTGGCCTTGCTTGGATTCGTCCCTTTAAGACCAACTCGAAGATACTCCACATTTCCTCGTTTTGAAGTCCGCATCCTCCTGTCAAGGATGGTGTCTTCCTACAGTTCTGTTAGATACTCTGGAGAAAAATCATCTATGGAAGGAATATGAACATGCTCTCCTTGATCATCAATCAATGGAAGCTCATACAACTTCAAATTCTCAACATTAACAACTGCATACATCTGCATATAAGGAGGTAAATCTAAACAAAAAACATTGTTACCAATCTTGTTGATAATCTTGAAAGGACCATATCGAATCGGTTTCAACTTTTTACCTTCTCCTTTAAGCCTCTCCTTGCTGATGTAAAGCCAAACTTCATCTCCAACTTGGAAACTGTGATCAACACGATGCTTGTCATGTCTCGTCTTGTACTTGGCCTGACTCTTTTCCAACTGCTCTTGCACCACCTAATGTATCAACTGAATTTGTTCAATGAACTTCTCTGCCCTATCAATGTCATATTGACCATCGACAACAATATCTTTCCCAAAGATAAAATCTAAAGGAGACTTGGGAAAATAGCCAAAACATGCTTCAAATGGTGACATTTGCGTCGAAGAGTGCTTAGCTCGATTGTACGCATGTTGAATGTAGTGTAAATGTTCATCCCAAAGTTTAGGATGCTTGCTGCAATAAGCACGAAGAAGATGCACCACTATACAATTTACCACCTTTGTCTGACCATCTATTTGTGGATGAAATGTTGTGCTCTTTTTAAGTTTGGTGTCCATGAGTGCCCATAAACTTGACCAAAAACTTCCAACAAATTGAGAATCCCAATCAGAAATAATGGACTTAGGCAATCCAAAATGCACCCAAACATTTTGAAAGAACAACTATGTCATTTGTTCTGCTGTTACCTGCTTAGTACAAGGCATCAAAATACACATCTTTCTAAATTGATCAACCACAACATAAAGATAATCATGACCTCGTCTTGACATAGGTAAACCACCAACAAAATCCACGGAAATACTTTCCCAAGGTCAAGAAGGAACTGGAAGTGGAGTGTACAAACCCAACTTTCGATTACTAGGTTTACTTGTAGCACACAATGAACATCCTCGAACATATCGCGAAACACTTTCATTCATCTTAGGCCAATAGCAGTATCTTTGCAAATTAGCCACTGTCTTTCCTACACCAAAATGACCAGCAATAAGAGAAGAATGTGCTTCTCTTATAATGTTGATTCTTTCCCCCTGTGGAATACACAACTTGCCAAGATGATACAAGAGATTATTATGCACATGATAATCCAATTCTTCAACATGGTTAGAGTGGCACAAATTTTCATACACTTCTTTGAAATCAGTATCTAAAGCATATTGCTCCACATAACTTTCAAGCATTATAGGACTCTTCTTAAGAATAACTGAAGCACTAATAATAGGCCTTGAAAGCATATCAACGACTTTGTTAAAAATGCCCTTCTTATACCTGATAACCAAATGAAACTGTTGAAGAGAACCCATCCATCTGAAGTGCCTAGCTTGTTGTAGCTTTGTTTGTGATTGTAAATATTGCAAAGGTTGATGATCGGTGTGAATAATGGTTTCTTTTCCCAACAAATAATGCTTCCATTTTTTAACACTTTGAACCAATGCATATAATTCCTTATCATAAGTAGGATAATTAATCACGGCACCATTAAACGTCTCAAAATGAAAACAAATTGGCTTACCATATTGTAGCAAAACTGCTCCCATTGCATAATTACTTGCATCTGTCTAGATTTCAAAAGGTTGTCTTAAATTTGGAAGTGCAAGAACTGGCACAAAACTGATCTTTTCTTTCAAAGTATCAAAAGCCTGATGTTGCTTGCCTCCCCATTGGAAAACTTTCTTAACACTTGTCACAGCATGTAATGGAGCTGCAATGGACGAAAAGTTAGCAATAAACTTCCTCCAATATTGGGCAACTCACAAAAAACTTCTTACCTCTGTCACATTGCTGGGTCTGGACCATTCCAAAATGACTTTTACCTTAGAGGGATCAATTTTTAATTCACCTCCACCAACAATATGGCCTAAGTAAATAAGTGAAGTTTTGCCAAATTCACATTTGGACAACTTCAAAAACAACTGTTCTTTCCTCAAAACATCTAAAACTTGTTTCACATGTGTAATATGCTCTTCACGAGATTTGCTAAAGATCAAAATATCATCTAAGTAGACAATAACACAATCATCCAGAAAAGGCCTTAAGACATTGTTCATAACTCTCATGAAAGTAGCAGGTGCATTGCAAAGTCCAAAAGGCATTACCATCCATTCAAACAAACCTTGATTAGTCTTAAAAGTTGTCTTCCATGTGTCTCCCTCAACAATCTTGATCTGATGATAACCACTCCTTAAATCTAACTTAGTGAAATATTTGGCATTTTTTAATTGATCAAGCAAATCATCAATTATAGGAAGAGGATAACGATTCTTAACTGTAATTTTGTTCAAAGCCCTGAAATCAACACACATACGCCACATACCATCTTTCTTTGGAACTAACACAATTGGAGATCCACATGGCGAAGAACTTGGTACAATAACCCCTTTGTCTAACAACTCCTGAATTTTTTTTTTAATCTCATCATTTTCCATAACTGACATTCTATACATACCAATGTTTGGAAGTGGACAATCTTGTTGTAACTGAATTTCATGTTGGATTCCTCTTTTCAGTGGTAACCCCTTAGGTTCTTTAAACATGTCATCATACTGATTAACAACTTCAAATAGATCAGATTTTAACTTTGCATCACAACCTTGAAATGCCCCGTTCTCAACATCATTTTTAGGTTTGATCATTAAGAGAACAAAATTCTTACTAGCATTAACTGACCTCTTCATTTTCCCTGCATTTATAATTGATAAATTCATCTTCTTAGTGTGAGCTCTAACAATGTACTCAACCCCATCTTTAAACAAATGATAATTATTCTCCTGACGATAGAAAATAGCTTTCCTATCATACAAATACGGGCTTCCCAACACAATACCACAAATATCCAATGGAATAACATCAAGCTCTACCTCATTAATGAAATTTGCAGTGATAGCAAACCTAAGTTTACACCTTCTTGTTACTTGTANCTTGTAACTTAGCATTATCACATATCCAACCAAGAGGGTATGGCTTAGGAAGTGGACTTGTTTCCAACTTAAGTTTCTTAACAGTCTCTTCAGAAATAAGGTTTGCTTGAGATTCAGAATCAAATAAAGTGTCTATCTTAGTATGTTTTGAAACAACCCTTATATGAAAAAGTTCAATTCTCATTTTCTCTTGTTGAGTTACATTGACATTATTATTACTTGAAGAGCTAGTACTTGCGACAGAACCGTTACCTTGGTAACCCATGGCTGCGATCTTTGTTTCATCACCTGAATCTGAACCTAAATCCTATTGAACAGTCACAACAGTCTTTGACTTCCCTTTGTTGTTGTTGCCAAACTTTTTGGGTCTTCTTTCAGGATGAAGCTTCCAACAATGGTCTTCATCATGGCCATCTTTTGAACAATGTTTACATGTGAACTTTTCTCCCTCTTTCTTCACAGCAGCATTCTTCCTGCCACTGCCCTTGAATTTCTTCTTTCCCTTGTCTCCATGGCTGAATGTCTTCTTGTTACCCTCATGAGTGTCATTCCTTCCCCTTGCTTCCAAATGAGTAGCCTGTACACAAACTTCATCTAGATTTGAAGGATTAAACATGAGTATAGTATGTCTCAAATAACTATGTAAAGCTCCAATATATTTGAGCAAAGTTTCCTGAGAAGACAAATCTACTCCCAAAACCAAAGCTCTTCTCCTAAATTCCTGAGTAAAGCTTTGTACATTCTGTCCTTTAGCTTGTCTAAAATTCTACTATTCCATAGTTTCCTTTTGTTTATATGCCAATGGATAAAATTGTTTTTTAATTGCGATAATGAAATCATTCCAAGAAAGAAAAATTTTACCATGCTTTTTCATTTCCTCCTAAGTCTTGGATTCCCACCAAATAAGTGCTTCACTATCCAATCTTAATGAAGCAAGCTGAATTTTGGTTTCATCATTTTGAATTTTTTGTATTCTACAATATAATTTAATTTGACGTATCCAATTATCTAACTTCTCAGCATTAACTTCTCCATTGTATATTGGCAATTCAAATTGTATATCAAGCTTTAATGAAGGAATTTGTGAAGTAGTTTTACCATGCCCCTTTGGAGAATTTGGAAGAGGTCTCGAACTGGTAGAAGAAGAAGAAGAAGATGATGATGATGATGGAGGAGAGGGTGCTGGAGAAGCACCATTCCCTCCATTTCTGTCTGGAGTTTTGTCACCACTGCCTCCCTTATGCATTGTAGGGTTGGAGCCTTCACCCTGCAACAATATGTTCCTTTCCATCAAGATCTTCATCATCTCTCTCATCTCCATGACAACCTTTCTGAGATCTTCATCTTCGGCAGGAACACGATCATGACTTTCTGCATGAGCCATGCTTGGTGAATGTCTCCCTGAAACTTGCGATGATGGTATATGCTTTCTCCTTGTCGGATAAGAACTTGGCTCCACAAGTTGACCTTCTCCTCTTGTGAGTTTCAACCTTGTGAGCATCAGAAACAAAACTTGCAAAAAATCAAGTCTTCAAAAACCAGTGCTCTGATACCAACTTGATCTAAAAATGAAGAAGACTTGAAATACTTGAAATTATTGCAATGTAAATGTTATGTGTTTAAAGAAAATGGATCGGTTTGCAACACATAAATTAAGGGATTACTTATGAAAAATACACATAGACAACAGCATAATCAATGAACATAAGCACATAAAACACAACAATTGATAAAGGAGTTCACCCCTCTCTTGGGATACATCTCCTAGTCCATCTTCCAATGGATCATTATTATTAATTGCTCAAAAGTGCTCAAAAACATGTCTTACAATGCTCAAACTAACAAACCGACTGCTCCAATGGATTCAGAGCATCCAAAAACCCCTGTCTGGTCTCTTTCGGCACCTCAATCGGTCGAAAACGAAGAAGTTAGGCCTCCTGGAAGTCTCCCCCTTCAAGCTTGTTGTCTTTGCATCTACAAATTGCACCCTTCTCCATTGAGCCTGGCACACACGCAATAAATAGCGTGAAAACCCAACACTAGGTGCAACCGTGCCAACGGTGCAAACCATAGGATGGTTAAGGGCACGCCATCCCCTAACCGCCTAGCACCTGGGCACATAGGGGTTCATACGACCGCGCATATAGGCAAAAGGGGCCAAATGGTTACAACCATGCCAACCACATTAACTCCCCACTCCGGTCGTGGGCATATGGCATGCAACATAGAACCACGGGCTATGTAATATAAACTCCACGCCAATCCAACTATCGGGCTATACCATATATGGTATGGTCACATATGAAATCAAATGACCGCGGGCCGGGGCTAAGCCCCGGCCTGACCCCTTGCCAATGCTTACAATATTCGAATTGAAATATAATTAAACTCACATATATTACAAGGCATAATGTGTAACCCATCGGTCGGTCAGAGTTTGTGAAAGTTATGCAGTGGGGGAGGTCCGGGGGTCGAACCCCACGGACTCCAATAATTTTACATAACGACCCATGATTGGGCCACGTGGCACCTTACCACTAGCCAATGAAATGCCATGTATCACCATCTGATTCGACCATGCCTGCCAATCATCATATGCCATGTCACTTCTGTATGGTCGTACGGCCCTGCCACGTCAGCCTGTACGGACTGTACAGTCAACATCATTTTTTTTGCCTGTTTGACTTTATGAACAGATTGCAATATCTCTCACTCCCGACGTTCGTTTGAGATGAAACAAGTTGCGTTGGGTTTGCAATGATGAGGCCTATGCTCTTGTTCGGTTTGAAGCGATTCTGAGCACTTTGAATTTTTGAGCAAAATTTGATCCCCTGATCATTAGGTTAGAGACCCAAAGCAATGACTGCCTAACCCACTATGGAAAACTAGGGAGCATAGAGCACACACTAAAAATTCCTAAAGTAAAATCAAGCAAACAACTAACTAGTTGGAAGAATAATTACACCATCCAACGCTAGAGCAACTTACCGGTGCAAGTGCAACTCGAAAATCGAAGCACCCTTTGGGTATACTCTGCAAAGAGTAGCCCGATGTATGTCCTAGGTACCGTGGTATACCCTCATAGTCACCTGTGTAAGTCCCTAAAATAAAGGCAACTAGGTTGCCAACTTGTGAACAACTACTAGGAAGGTACACTCGACAGTCGGGTGGACCGCAATGAGCAGGGTATCAAGCTCGAAACCTATCGAGGGTATCGAAAGCAAGTGTTCTAGAAGATGAATGAGGACCTCGAACGGATTCGAGACCCATGAAGCTCTATGGCAAATGAAATCAACAGAATCCCGAGATACGTCCTCTATATGCTTTCCCCACTATGCTTGGTCTGGCTTTGGAGGGGTTATCTCCACTACCTTTATGCATGCGACCTCATTTTTAGGCCCTGTGTTAGAGGGGGGTCCTAGATAATTTCCATGTTACTGGACTTCTACACTCCCTAGCACAGAATCATATGTTTGTTTTATAGCCTTGAAGAGTTTCCTCTCCAATCTAAATCAAGGCTCTAGCCTAGTCTAGTAGATTCACCCTACAAACATTAAAGTTTAGTTATTTTTAATTAGTGTTCTTTTTAAGGCTTGATTTACTTAAAAGGTTTGGTAGTGTAACTGATGTTGTTAAGACTCTTGCAGAAAAAAGAATGAAACTTACAAGAACACTAGGAAATAAGTATTATCTTTCTTATTTTTCTTTTGAAATGCTTTTAAAATTAGAAGAAAACACAACGCTATGCTAATTTCTTTTTCAAATAACAATGCAAAGAAAATGCCAAGAAAGAAAGAGACCTAACAAGCTAAGTTTTTATTTTTTATTTTTTCTTCCAATCAAAAGAAGAAATAACAAAAGATTCTAAAAGAAACTCATGAATTTGTTTTTAAAATACAACTCATTTTTCTTAAAATTTCAAGCTAAAAATAAGTTTTAAAAGCTAGGAAACACAAGAAATCTTTTTTTTCTCTTTTTTTTAAAGACAAGCAAACTGACGTCAAACCTAGGATTAAAGACTATAAAAAAAGAGACCAAGACTAGATCAAGAAAACCCCTGAGAAGTCAGACTTCAATCAGGGAAGAGGATGACTGCCTCTTCTTAAAAACGATTTTCTCAACATAGGCACGCTATTGACACTTCAGCAACCTACGTATGTACGTGGGTTGTCTAAAGGTATGGCATGTATGTATGCATGGAAATCCACTATAGGTCGTGTACACCTCTGTAACTTTCTTAAAAAAAAGAAAACAATAGTCAAGCTGACAAGGCAGAGAGTACTGGTATGGAAGACCAGAATCCCTTGGAGACTCAAACACTTAGAGAAACTCAAAAAAGGTAGTTAAACCAATTAAAACACCCAAAACACATCCCCAAAAAACCCTAGAGGGTCCCCAGTACGGTCGCCAATTCTGCTATAGTGGGAAAATACCCTATGGACTACACCAAGGTTCTAAAGTGCAGGCAGAGCTAACCGTCTAAAGTCTCCTACTTTTAAGAACTATCCTGACATGACCCCACCATCATATATAAAAAGAACAAAGCATAGGGATCCGATATTCCTACCTTGAATTATGTGTTCGGTGTCGATCCCTTCACACTCGATTATTTCTCGACTACAAGTCTCCTCCCAAAGCTGACCTGCATTCACCAAAAGACAAACAAGAAACTACAAGCATGCATTCTATATATGGATCAGTGGGTTAGATATCATAACAAAAAGATGTAAACAAAACATAAAGATTGAAGACATCATTTGGCGGGACAGAAAACGTATTTCTTTATATTAATCTCACAAAAGTCATTTACAATATGAGACCGGCAACTGCTCCTTGAACTCGATCCTGGGCTCCTCTTCACCATGCACCAAATTCTTCCATGTATCCTTCTCCTCTTTAGTCCTCTCTAGGAAAATGGCAAGGGTTTGCAATGGAGAAAAAGGGAATTCTAGCTCAAACTCACAATGTGGCTGCAAAATATTGGGGCAAAGGGGGGATACTAAAATGGGTAGATTTTCTTTGCTCTTATGTTGCCCCCTAGAATGGGACCCCAACCCCTTATTTTATAGGCCAAAAAAGATAGTAACAATTAGGTGACTAGCTATGGGCGTTCAAATAGTTAGGTAACATCCCAAAAGCCTGTATCCCTTTGCAATTTTTACTTTTCGTGCTTTTTTGTGAGTGTACGCGGGTTGTAGTGGTACAACAAGCGTATGTACATGGTCAGTAGTGGTGCAGGGCACGTATATCTTCAAAAATGTGGTTTTTAGAAGAGTTGTTTAATGATGGCTTGGAAAAAATAGCAAGTAAGATGGATTGATACCAGGTATGCATGTCTGGTGCAATTTAGGGTTATAACAGTGGTGCAGAGTGGCATTGCGCGGAAAAATATTCGTGTGTGGGTGTGCATGCTAAAATTTGACACTACACAGTGTAGAGTGGCATTGTGTGGAAAATATTGTCGTGTAGGTGTGCCACTAAAATTTGGCGTTGAGTGGCATTGCACGAAAAACATTGGTGCATGGGTGTGTGCACTTAAAATTGGGCACTGTGCAGTGCAGAGTGGTAATGCACAAAAAATATTGGCACGCAGGTGTGCACACTTAATTTTGGTGTTGCACGATGCAGAGTGGTAATGCACGGAAAATTTTGGTGCGTGGGTGTGTGCAGTAAATTTAGCATTGTGCAGTGCAGATTGAGTGATGCATGCATAATACTGGCATGCATGGTGTGTAAACACATAATAATGCCACGCGTGTTGTGTGCAGTATTGACAGAGCACAGAGGAATTTTGTTGCTGCGTGCATAATGTGGGTATATGTTGTCACACGACAATTTAGTTAGTGGTGGGGGAGGAGTACTGGTGCGTGGCTGGGGCATACTAAAATTTGGCATGGTGTAACGTGTAGAGTAAAATGTGTGCAAAATATCGGTGCACAACAGGTATTAGTGCATGAACCAAAATTGTGTGCAGTGGATATTGGCACACAACACAAAAGTAGTGTGCATCAGTTATTAGCACGACAAAGAAGTGATCCACATTGGTTATAGGTGCCTGAAGCATGAGATACCTTATGGTGTTGCTGCACATGCTAAATATGGGTGTACAAGTTCAAATTTGTGCATGTCAATTTGTTTGGATGGTGTACAACAATAGAAAACCAACGAATTTCTGTGACATTTTACACTGTTTGAAGGTCATCTTTTTGCAGCGTGTTTTTGAGGCCCTAAACAATGTTTTTAGATACTCAAAAATATCGAGGACAAAGTGAAGTACCAAGGTATGCTTTGTCTCTATAAATCAAATGAAAGAGACTGGAGAGAGATTTCTAATGGTGTAAAATGTTCGTCAAACAAAGCATTTATGAGGAAGTTATAGGACAAACAGTGGAGGGTAAATTTTAAGACCCAGCTAACTTTGAACGGCCACAACTTTCTGCTCAAGACTTAAAATTGAGAATGGAAGCAAGTATTGGAAAAGTCTTGGATAGTAGAATATAATTATTCACCTAGAAAATTGATCTGGGAAATCAATATTTTAGGAAATCGGAAGAAAGAATTATGATATATTATTGAACCAGAATGGTTCATATTTTTCATGAAATTGATGAGTCAGTTAACCTGACAAAGTTTTGTTCGCTGCACATTTTGCAGAGTTAACAACAACTATATTTTATCAGGATCAACATAGAGTGCAGAGGAATGGAAGATTCAAAGGTGGATTATAGCCAGGAAGATGACATTAGAGGGATGGATGTCCATATGGGCATTGAAGGAACAAGCTCAAATGGACATGGAGAAGGAAGGGATGAAAACATGAATATGGTATAGACCATTAAAAATTTGCAGAAGGATGTCCATAGCCATAAAGTGGATAATGAAAGGCTTATGAGAGCCAAGGAATAGTAGGAGGACTTCAAAATAAAGTTAATACAAAGATTGAACTGAATAGAAAAGAAATTGGATAAGGAGAGTGGCTTAAGAAAATTAGGAAGTCACAGGTCTCCTGATGAGAAAAGAAGAACAAGAAGTGTTAGTAGTCATCACCGTCACTCCCCGCGACATTCCAATAAGAGATCACACAAAAACTCAAGTCCATCCTCTATCAGGAAGCATAAGAGGTCTGGGGTGGATGAGCTACGAGGAGAAATGAACAAAATCAAACCTCCTACATTTGATGGTGAGCACAATAAGGATGAAGATCCAGAGACATGGATGCTGGGCATGATAAAGTATTTTCAATTGCATAATTATTCTTCTCATGCAAAAGGAAGAATTTCCATCTATCAACTCAAGGGAAAGACATCCATGTGGTGGGATTAGCTTGTGCAGGTGCATCACATTAAAGAGAAGAATGTTACTTGGAAGGAATTCAAGAATTATTTTGAAAAGAAATACTTGACTAAGAGATACTATGATAAGAAAATGAAAGAGCTCTTTGAACTCAATCTTGAGAGTATGACCATAGATGAATATGAAAGAAGATTTTTAGAACTGTTGAAGTATGTCTCTTTCATCAAGGATGAGATATTTAAGATTCAGAGGTATTTGAGTGGATTGCCATCATTCATCAGTGAAAAAATACAATATGATGATCCCAAAACATTGGAGGAGACCATAAGGCGAGCTAAATTCCTATATGATCAAAAAAAATCAAGGCCAGCTTTCCAAAAAGCTTGGGAATAAAAAACGAAATTCAAGATGGATCAGAGGAAGAAGGGAAATAAGCCACACCTCTTCATAAATAATACTCAGGGACGACCAACTTCTAGAGAACCCAGAATGTTTCAGACAGGGGGGCATAGGCCAAGGTATCCACCTATTCAATGTTGGGGTTGTAAAGGAGATCATATGTTTAGAGATTGTCCTCATAGAGGTGAAAAAGTGAGAACTGTTCAAAATGTACAACAAGTTGAAATAATGGAGGACATGGGCAAAAATGTACCAAGGATCTATGTAGCCCTAGACAACAAGAAAACAGAGTATCAGTCACATATGATTGAAGTGGAAGGTATGATCAACAACCAAACCATTGCTATTTTAATTGATTTATGAGCTAGTCATAGTTATATAGATCCTAAGATGGTGGAAAGTTTGAATTTTCCAAGAATCAAGCATGGAAAATCTTGGTTGGTGCAGTTGGCTACCAAAGCCAAAAGAAAAGTTAATGAGATGGTTAATTCATGTCCTATGGACATGAATGGACTGAGCACTAGGGAAGAATTGAACATCTTTCCTTTAGGTTCCTATGACTATCTAATTGGGATGGATTGGTTGGACCAACATCATGCTATCTTAGACTGTCATAATGAGGAATTTACTTGCTTGGATGAGGAAAGAAACCTAAGGACGGTGTAGGGAATTCCCAGGGAAATAACCATCAGAGAAATTTCAGCATTGCAGCTGAAGAAATGTTATAGAAAAGGGTGTCAACTATTTGCAGCACATATGGAAGAGACACCTAAAGACAAGGTGTCAAATATTGGATATTATGCATTCCTAAAAGAGTTTGAAGATGTGTTTAAGGAAATACCAAGATTACCCCCTAAAAGAGACATTGATTTCTCCATAAATCTAATGCCGTGAGATCGGAAGAGC
>CBVK0100184809.1:0-12800 GCA_900067695.1 Picea abies
GAAGCACCAACTCCCTGGTTTCTCTAGCACCAACTAGAAGGAAGCACCAAATCCCTAGTTTCTCTAGAACCAACTAGAAGGAAGCACCTACTCCCTGTGTTCAAGCACCCACTTGAACCTTTGAGGACACCAGTCCTCCCTAGCACCTCCCAACCTCCCTGAAATATCAATCTTTGCTACTGAAACTTATTACAGTGATATAATGTTCAACAATGGCTTACCAGACTCATCATTGTTCTGCTGCATTTTGTTGCTCTATCTGCCTCACTGCCTTCCTGCACACATGACTTGCACTGTCTGTTCTTCTGCCTTTTATACTCTCTGCACCATGTCCCTTCAATGCAACCTTCCTCTACTGTGCATTTCTTCTCCTGCGCTCTGCCTCCTTGGACACCCCTAAATTCTCCTACACAGCAACAACAACAACCCCATCTCTTCTCTGTACCGTGTACTTACGGCTTCTGTGCACTTTGTGCATGCAATATTTGCCATTCTTCTCCATGCTCATATTGCGCAAATCTTTTCCACATCTCAAGTGCTCTGCGCGATCATCATCATGACTCTTCGACTTTTCTGGCAGTTCAACCCCTGTGTCTATCATCACTAGGTGTTAAGCCAAGATTCCTTTTTCCCTCTGGCAGTTGAGACTCTTCGTCTTCTCTGTTACAGTCGAGCTCATCCTTTTTGTTTTAGTTACGAGCTCAAACCCTCATCCAATTGTCAATTTCTTCCATGAATAGTCTTGATTCCACTGGCAGATTCCATGTGACTCTTTAGCACCTCTGGAAATCACACCGAAGTATCTTCGCCTCCTCTGGTAGAAACCATCAATGGTTACTAGCAGTTTCACTGTGTCGTGCAACAACAGCCCTCCGATCTTGTTCAAATTCACCTGCACCGTTGGATTGAATCCATCGGATCTTGCATTCATTTCATCATTTCGGCATTCGGCAATTCTGTGCTGAGTGTCTTGACACTTCATTTCGTGATCTCTGAAGTTCCGATACAGAACTTTTCTATACTAGCTCCTTCCCCAATATGACTATGGTCATAACCAAGCGCCTATGCAAAAAGCGCTCTTCACAAATTCGCGTTTCGTGGATCTGGAGATGTGGCATCTTGACTTTCCAAGTCACGATCTCCAAAACCCCCAAATGGAGCTTATCTATACTGACTCCTTCCCTTCTCATGACCATGGGCTGTGACCACAGCCTTATGTATAAGTCGCTTTCGGGATTTTTCATTTTATGAGTCTGGAGATGAGACATCTTGACTCTCCAAGTCGTGATCCCCGATACCCTGAAATGGCGTGGGATCAACGGCCCTGATCAGAGCTTGATTCAACAACTGCGATTGAATTGCAATTTCGCATATCGCGAAATCGACATTCTTGTTGCATTGTTTACTTGCCTCTCCATGTTGCGATCCTCGAAACTTCGATATGGAGTTAGATCAACGATCCAGATCTGAACTTGATTCTACAACTACGATTGAATCGCAATTTCGCATATCGCGAAATTGACATTCTTGTTTCATTGTTTACTTACCACTCCATGTTGCGATCCCCGAAACTTCGACATGGACTGGAATCAACGGTCCAAATCAAGGCTTGATCTGACAGCTCAGATTACATCGCGATTTCACATATCGCGATATCGAGATTCCTGATGTTAATAATCTTTGACATGTTCAACTCGCGATCCTCGAAACGTCGACATGGACTGGGATCAACGGTCCAGATTCAACCTCGATCTGACGGCTCAGATTTAAGTCGCAATTTCTCATATCGCGATTATGCCCACTTCTCCATGTTATACTTTAAAAGGTGTGCAGGTTCTCCTTGATCCAACGATGGTCGGGTCCTACGCTTGGATCTAATGTCTGAGATCTGTCCTCCTGTTCAACGCTTTTCTTATCTATATTTTGATCTGACAACCCTCGTTCTTTCGAGAATTTTGAATAAGATCCAACGATCAGAAATTCTTCTCGGGCCTTCGATCATTTTATCAATGTTGTGTTGCCTTCGATCATTCGATCTTCCTGGACTTATCTTCTATTTTCCTGTTGATCATCAGTGTTGTACTCAAGCCATCATCAGTGTTGTACTTTCCATCAATGACAAGCATATGCTGCCTGTTAAACATTTTCCAACACTTCTTGTCTATATTGAGATCTGACAGTCATCGGGAATTCTGAATTGTTGATCCAACGATCACTATTTTTGTTGATCATGATGATCTTTTCCATTGCTGTTCTTTCCAACAATCCTCTGCATGCTTATTCGAATCTTCTCTGTAGCGTCTATCTTCATTGTTGTACTTGTCATCAATGACAAGCATTCGTTGTCTGTTAAATATTTGCCAATAGTAACCTTGGTCATATGTGGAAATCAATGATCAAGGTTGCCACCAAAAGAGGGAACACATCATAAGAAGTCCCTTAGTCTCACGGAAGACAAATGAGAGAATACAAGAGCTATAAAATTTCTTGAAATATAAACAACATCCAAAAACTTGTCGATAGGGAAAATGTTGAGCAAAATTCGGAAACAAATTTAGGGAACATGATCGAACATCATACTGATATAAAAAAAAATATTAGAGAATGAAAGTGATGATGATAGAGTTTATGACTCATCCTACTATTGTTATGGGAAAGCCATAACCTCTATGAAGGGCTTGTGGTAGTACTCAAAAAACTCTTCCCCCACTGCTTCAGTGACGTGCCATTCACCAAAGGGAATATAAATCCCTACTTTTGATAAAGTGTCTGCTAACTGGTTTCATTCCCTGTAGACATGTTTGAGTGAAGAAGAATCAAATGAGTCCAGAAACCTAAATATCTCCTCCAAAATAGGCATCAAAAATATATTATGACAAATTTGAGATTTCTAAGACCAATTAATAACATTCATGGAATATCCAAACAATTGAATGAATCAAACCCCCTTTTCCCCGACAAATTGAAGAAAAAGTTTTCAAGCCATGAGTTCGGAAAAGTTGTTGGTGCCCGATCCCAGTCCCATTGAGTGATCTGCTAAGAGGAACAGTACAACACCCCCACCACATTATTGATTTTCATTCTGAGAGGTGTCATCAAAGTAGGCCCGGAGCCTAGAGTGGTTGATGTGTTTAGGATGAGAAATGCAGATGGCGGGAGGGTCTTTTTCCTGAGGGAAATGGGAGGGAATCGAGAGTCCCTAAGAAACTATTATTTCTGGAAGGGAGGGCGAGTCTTGGAATATGAATTTTTTGTGGGCTAGCCAGATACCCAAACATACAATGAGAGGAATATCTTTAAAACTTTTGTAGACATGATTCTAAACCCAAGATTTCCAAGCCAACTCTATGGTGATCCCATCCCAAACTACCACCTAATTTAGAAGCGATGATAATTCAAGCCACACTTGCCTGAAGAAGGAGAAAAATAAGAAAATGTGTGTGTTGGATTGATTATCTCCTTTACAAAGAGGGCACCAACTAAGACCGACAATGCAACATTTCCTCATGTTTTCCCAAGTTGGAATTTTGTTGTAGATGGCACACCACATGAAAATATTTTCTTTTAGAGGATATTTCTACTTCCACAGGCCACACTACCACCAACATGGTTCCCTTTTCAGGAGTTCAATATTTAAGGAAATGTAACCCATTTTTTGGGTATATACCCCATGAGGAGCCTTCTGCCACACCAGTTCATCTTCTCTCTCAGTAATCCTAATATGGCTCGATTGGAGTGCATAAATATAATTGTACCATGAGAGGGAGAGATTATCGTCCAATCCCAATGGTTCCAGTCTCATCCATCCTTTCTACCAAAGAGAGGAGGAGGATGGATCCGCTACTTGGGATAAGAAGTGAATATTCAGTGTGTGGAGTCTTTCAATTAAAACATTAGGAATAATATGACTATTTCCACTTCCCAACCAGGGATCTACCCCTATTCGAACATGATTACCATTTCCCACTTTCCAGGCTAAACCATCATCGATCACCGAGAAGGAGGAGATAACCTCCTTCCATATAATGGAGCAATTTGGTTTGGATTTTATTGGTTTTCGAATCTAGTCGTCAATGGAATCTGGGCGTATATATTTTTCCTCCTTTATTGTGGCCCAAAGGTTGATAGACGAAGGAAGTCTCCATCCTACTTTTGTTGCCAGTGCTTTTGAGAACAAAAATATTTTTTTCAGTCCCCAACCTCTTAGGGATTTAGGATAGTCAAGATGATCCCACTTAGCCTAGGTGGGAGTGAACTTATCATGAGGGTTGGACTAGATAAAATGGAAACAAATCCTTCTGGGATTTTCGAGAATCCATTTTGGAATATAGGATAGGGACATTCATTTGACAGGGATAGCTTCAAAAATTGATTTGGCCAATGTAAGTCTCCTTGGACTTGACATCCACCTAAAGATCCAACCTTTAAGTCATTTTTCTAGTTTTTCCAATAGCTAGTGCGAGTCAACCTTTTGTTAATCATTTGGTTTTAGATGAAAGCCTGGATATTTTATTCCTTCTGTGAATTTGAGAGTCGAGAAAGGAAAGAGGGATAGATATAAATCAACAGACTCAACTTCCAAGCCAAAAAAGGAGATGGTGGATTTCTGAGCATTAATAGTCATACCAGTGGTCATCCGAAACAAATTGATGATTTCTGCAAGTTTTTTCACATCTCTTAGTCGCCTACTGCAAAAAATGAACACATCATCCACAAAGAGAAGATGTGTAATTCTATGGAAGGGGGAAACTAAAATTCCTTGAAAATACATTGAGTTGATTGCCTGTGCAAGAGAACGACTAAGACCCTTTGTGACCAACATAAAAAGAAGAGGAGAAAGAGGGAATTCTTGTCTTAGGCCACACTCAGAATGAAAGAAAGGGGAGGCAACTCCATTAATCATAATTTCAAAGGACACCCATGTTACGCATGCCATCAACCATTTGATAAAGGTAACTTCCAACCCTAGGTGAGTAAGAAGGATCCTAAGATAAGACCAATTGACCTAATCAAAGGCTTTGGATGTGTCGATTTTCAGGATAGCCCCCCGAGATTTAGAGGTATTTAGACTATGGAGGCCTTCTTGAGCCACACTAATCGCTTCATGAATCTCATGGCCTTCAAGGAAACAAAATTTATCTTGAGAAACAGAGCCCGAGAGAATGGGCTTTAGCCTTTGAGCGATGATTTTGGCCACAATTTTGTAGAGATAGTTACAAAGGGAGATAGGCTTGAAGTCATCAAAAATTTTGTAGATTATCCAATTTGGGGATGAGAGAAATAACGTTCGAATTATAGGTGCATGAATTATCCCATTCCTTATGGATTCTTCAACTATTTTTAGAAGGTCAACTCCTAGGAGCTCAAAGAACCCCAAATAGAATTCTACAATCCACCTGTCCAGACCTGGACTTTTATCTTTTTGCAGGATGTGGAGCATTTCTTTGAGTTCTTCTTCATTAAATTTGGCAAAAATACTTTGTTTTCTTCCTCCTCAACAAATCTAGGAAAAAAAAAGAGTCGGCCTTATAATGTCTTCAATATTGGTATTCCGATCCACCTTGAAAAGATATTGGAAATGGTTTTTCCCCATCTCGGCCAGCCCTTCGATTGAGGAGATAGAAATTTCCCCATGTCCCTTGAGCTTCGAGATAGTGTTAGATTCTTTCCTACCTTTTGCATATGTGTGAAAGAATTTGGTGTTTTCTTCCCCTTGATTCAACCAAATGGTTCTTCTCTGCAGACACCATTCAACCTCAATATCATCTAACAATTTTCTTCAATGACTCTCCAATGCTTTAAGGTCTGCTTTGGCCTCCAATGTGATAAACCCCCCATCCATAGATTGAGATAAATGATCATGTTGCGCCTCAATTTGGCTTAGTTCTTGTTCCTCTATGGCCCTCTTTTTATGAGCCTAAGGGATCACCATCCGCTTTATTATTTTTAGATTAGCGACAAAATTAATGGTTGTTGATAGGCCAGTGCTATGGTCAAATCCAATATAGTTTTCTTTCATTGTTTTCTGAAAGTTATCATCTGATAACTAGGTTGCATTGAATTTGAAAGGAATGGGAGGCTTCTTGGGACTTCCTTCAATTTCAAACCATATCGATGAGTGATCTGACTCTCCCGCACTACCAATCCATTGAAAGAGCTGAAAGGAAGATCCAAAAGGGGAACCGAAACCAGAAAGTGATCAAGATGTTTTTCCACTTAGGCCTCGCCCGACCTCATATTCCTCCAAGTGGGAAGGATCTTGAGTGGGGCTATGTCGATAAGTCCATTTTCATAAAGAAGGTGGGAGAAAAACTTTGATTGGGGATCCAGATGAGAAGAAGGGCCCCAAAATTCATCTTCCCCCATGGAGAAGTTTAGATCACCACCAAGGATAAGATTCTCAACCTTAAGAAGGTTGTTATTTAGGAGGGAGTCCTAGAAGGGAGTGCACTCATCATACGACGCATACACATTTAAAACCGTAAATTCCATCACCACTCCCTCCAACAACAAATCCACCCTCAGGAAAGAGTCCAAGGCCCAGGAGTTTAATTCTTTCACATACCAGGTATTTTGACCGGCTACCAATCCCACAGAGCAACCATTAACATCAGTTCCTATGAAATTCGAATAAGGAAGAAGAGATTCCAACATCCTTGTCACATAATCCTCAGTAGACATTGTTTCTTGGAGGAGAATGACACTTGGCTGATTCAAGTTGATCAACCTCTTAAGAGTGATTTTTTTTTGGGGCTCGCCACCCCCCTACAATTGAAGGAGAGGAACTTCATGGGGGAACACTCTCAGGGGCATGAGCTGCTCTAAAGGCCCAAAAAATTGATCATTGTCTACCAGATGCAATGTCAACTGCTGCATAACTTTGTTCCTTTGAAATATGTGAGATGTGCCCTCTTCTCTTTTTGGTGGAGTGCACATCTGGATTCAAACCGAGACCAAATATTCTTGGCACTGAGGAAATGATATTTATGTTCCAGAGGCGGAAACAAATGGCCGAATACTCAGAGCCATTAGGGGAGGGTCCTCTAAGGAGGTCAAAGTATGGGATCCAAGACGAGAAGGCGGGATGAGGGAGAAAGAGGTTACAAAAGGAGGGGAAGATATAAGGGGAGTGGAAAATACCCAAGAGCTCGAGTGATTAGGGAAGGGGAGGTCCTGAACGGAGGGAAGGGAATTAAATCTTTAATAGGAAAAGGAAAATAGAGATGCATACCTAGAAAGGAGCCTTGAGGATGAGAAATGTGCATCTCATGGGGAGGGAATATCTCAGTCCTAGTTGTAGTCATGGATTTTTCTAGGGAAATATATACAAGACATGATACAAACTCGTGGATGGCTGGGACCACTTGTTGAGAGAGAGGAGGGTGTCTGAAAGAGCATGAATGATTCGTCGAGGATCGGACAGAGATGGAGCCATCACTAGTAGTCATTCCAGAATACTTTTTGTACTGATCAAGAGAGGATTTATCTGCCCTTCCTCGAAATGGGAGAGGGAAATCCTTGAGAATATGTCCATATTCATGACATCGCCTACACTTCAAGGGCACACCTTCGTAATCCATAATTGTAGTACGAGTGCGCTCCCTCTCTGTAATTTTAGACTATTTTTGCAACCCTCCCCTAATGTTGAGGGAAACAAGAATATGAGCCACTGACATTTCCCTCATCTCTTTGAAATACATATATGAAGATATGTAATCTCCCAACAAGTTACCAATTTCTTGAAAACGTTTAAATGAACAAAAGTGCAGAGGGAATCTAGGAAAATAAACCCAAATAGTTATGGAATCCATTTTTTCACAACTTGCATCAAAAGAGGGATCCCACTTCTTCAGTAAAATTGGGGAAGAGTCAATACACCATTGACATAGAACTCTTTATCAACTTGATAAAATTCAACAAATTTAATAATGAACCACCCTTTTGATAGGAGACTAATCTACAGGAGAGAACTGTAAGAGGAACCCCACGACACAACCATCCAATATTGAAGGGTTTTGACACTAAAATGTATTCCATATGCTTTCCTGACAAGGGTTTTGTCTGCCATCTTAGAAGCTTCAACGATGGTGATATCTTCACCCAAGAAAAGATTTGATTCTAATGAGGAGGCCAACACACACTTGTTTTTTCGTCGTCGTTTGTGTCTGGGGATTTTTGGAGAAGAGAGATCTAAGGGCTCTAGGATGCCAGAGACACCCCCCCCCCCCAAAAAAAAAAAAACCCCCCCAAAAAAAAAAAAAAGCCATCCCAACCATCCATATTGAAAGGGACCAGACATGAGGTGATAATCCCAATTTCAGGTTGCGGTGGACTAGAATCAAGAGGAAGATCGTGATCTAGATGTCGATAGAGACACGAGGAAAGGAAACCATAGTCCAAACCTTGGAAGACCTCAAATATGGGGGCCAAGAACGAACTGTCAGGAAGGGAGAACAACAAGGATGAAACTAGAGGCAACCATGCACCTTGAATTAAAGGAGGTCATGACAAAGAATCTCCTGCTAAGAAGTCTCGAGAAAATCCTTGAGACAGAAATCCTGGGAGACCGCCTGAAATATTATGAAGTGAGAGATCAGGGGGGTGAGAGAAAGAAATCCCAGAGTCAAAACCCTCCTCCATCCAAGGGTCAGGAAACTGTCCATGGTCTGGAGATCTAGAAAACGTGGTAGAAACGAGAGTGGATGCTAAAGAAAGAGGGAAAGACTCAGCCTATACCACCGAAATAGGTTTGGAAAAACACATGTCAAATAAGAAGAAGAGGGGGAGCCAACAATCGATGACCAGGGAAACAACTCAGTAGGATTCCATGAGTAATCCATGATTTCGTCATAAATCACCATATTTTTCGACAAGAAAAAACCTTGAGAAATGGAAAAAAAAACCTCCCGCCACCTGAGTATCCCTATCCGTAGACAGAGAAGAGACACATCCACAACTCCCACCGAGGTAGGGGGACGGGGAAGAGTGAGGCTTGTGGTAAGGAGGGAAACCACATAGTCTCTATTCTATATTCTATATTTATGATATTAACATTTATTTGTATTTGTATTTATAATTTTTTATTTCTTTATATTATTAACAATTTATAATTGGGAAAGCATATATATATATATATATATATATATATATATTATTTATGATATTTGATTTGTTTTTATTCTTAAACAATATTTTTTTCTAATTAATATATTTATTTATTTTCTAATTTTTCTAGGTAAACAAGATTGTACCCCAATATAAATATATTTTATGTAAATAAAATAATAATAATAATAATAATAATAATAATAATAATAACCATTAAATTCATTTAAGTTGTACAAATATCTTTTATCTTAACGAGTTTTGTTTTTATTTTATTGTAATTGATAATTGAGTTTGTAGTTATATACTGATTAAATTTAAAATTTAAAATTTATTTTATTATTAATATGTATTAAAAAATTTATTAATTTTAAATTTTTAAATTTTGTTTATGATATATAAAATAAATGTGATTTAAAGTGCTTTAGAGTTATCTTCGATCCTGATTTATGAGCGGAATAAAATAAATAACACACTTAATACAATAACACAAAGATACATACAGAGAACAACAACATATATCTAGTGAACAATAATTTTTATTGAATAAATAAAATAGGTTGAAACTATAAAAATGTAGAATTGAAAACTTGCTAGAATACCTTGAATAGAAGCCATGTGGCTACTATCCATAGATCAAAATGATTACAATGCTAAGCGCAGATCAAAATGATTACAATGAGACTCCAAAAACCTTTTTAACATTAAGTACTAAGATAAATCTAAATTAATTGATAAATAAAATAATTGAAAAAAATTAACACCTCAATTTTATTTAAAAAAATATATTGCACACAAAAAAATGGTTCTACTTATATTTTATTATTAATCAAACATATATTTATGTAATCTAGAGAGATGGACTTCAAAACCAAGGACAAAGGCATCTACAGCAACAGTCCCTCAATTGACAGCGTGCTTTGGAGCTTAGTCGACCGGTAGTGTACAACAGTGAACAGAAAATATACAAATGCCATAGAATTTTGTTGAAGACACTGTTGTTATTCTCAAGGACTCCAAGCCAACTTTTAACATACATCAACTCTACAAAACTTTGTATATGGAGATTAATTTACACGTCAAAACATATAAATGCATTTATTGCGTTGATTTGGGTTCTGCACATCATGTCGAGGGACCTATATACCAAATCTGAACTTGAAATTTGAAATCTTTAATATAGAGAATATGATATTTATCCATTATAGAAACATCATTATAGAAACATTATTATTTTGAGAATAGTTTTTTTTTTATAATTAATTTAAAAAAATTAAAAAAAGATGAATATAAATTTTGCATTTGAATATAAAGTTTGTAGATTTAATAATTAAGAATATGTGTTTTCTTTTAGGAAGTTAGAGAAGAAGGTAGGATATCTACACTTCATTAAATCTTTTTGCTTTTTGTAAATAAAAAAGTTTGTATTACTTTAAGATGTCAAAAAAACGACACATGTCTGAATATACATCAAAACCTGCCACATGTTCTGTCACATGCATGGAAACCAAACCATGTGGCTTGTATTGTTCATGGACAAACTAGTAGACCAGAGCATGTTTTCAACAAAATGTATTCTAGCTAAAACTGAAATTCTAACAGTAAAGAAACTAGGTGTGAGGTGAACTCGGACTTCCGTCATGGCGAACAGTGAAAGCAAACAACTGACAATAGGTTGGGAAACGACGCTTCGCAGACTCATTTGACAGGGAATCAAACAACATGTCTAAGAGTATGCTAAGGGCATGCCGATTGTAAAGCTGCTCAGCCAAATATTTCATCATCTCAAAGATCAACGCTAAATGGTCCTCCATGAGCCTGCAGGAACTCGAAAAATCGTGGCGCCCAAAAGTTGGATGAGTTTGCTCGCCTGTGTGTAGCTCTTGATGGGTCTCCTCCTCGCTCCAGCTGTCGCCCCAATATATCCCTGGTACTTCATTGTTCGGTCCACTAACATTGGGGGTTGTGCCTTCCTCGAAGTCGTCCTGCACATGTGGAGGGATTTTCTCCTCCACCATACAACCTCCCATGGCTATCTTAGGAAACTTTAAGGGAAAACCGATGTCAGTTGGTGTTGTCTACTCAATAGTGTTCTCCTCTCAGTTAGGAGGAATCTCCTCCTCCACTATGCATCCTCCATAGTTTAGCTCAAGGTTAGGGAGATGGGGCGTAAACTAGTCGTCATCGCGGCAACTTTTGTCAGAGTAAGGATAGCGAACATAGCTTCTTCCCGAATTAGGAAAAAGAGAAGGTGGGCCTGTGCACCGGTGCCGGCCTACCAGATTGTAGTAGGTCGGCCCGTGTTTGGACTCACCTCTCTCGCGAGGCATGGCGAAGCTGAACTTGAGGGATAGAAAATTGACAGTGGAAATCAGGGGAATGTTGGTCGTGGATGGATGAAAATTGACAGAGGCTTGGCTTACTCAGACAGAGAATGCAGGTGGAGAATGCAGAGCCGAGG
The DNA here is from genome assembly GCA_900067695.1 of Picea abies. Classification (NCBI taxonomy): domain Eukaryota; kingdom Viridiplantae; phylum Streptophyta; class Pinopsida; order Pinales; family Pinaceae; genus Picea; species Picea abies. The sequence goes on from CBVK0100184809.1 coordinate 11,567, forward strand.
GAAGTCTCTGGAAATAAAAGCCCCAGCAAGAGATTAACTGCGTGATGATGAGAGAAATGATAGTTTGGGGTGCCCTAAATGCCGAGGTGATGCTTCCTTGCTGCATCGTACCCGTTCCGGATGGCCAAGCTTGGTGTGTCATTAAACCTTCCTCACTGTCCCAGCACATTAACCTCTTTCGTGAGTGAATACTAGGCATTGTGAATTGACAAAAAGAGAAACTGGCGGAAAGGAGCTTTAATTGCACTCGTCGCCAGAGTGCCATATATCATGTGCTCGAGAGGTGTCACCCCATACCAGGTACACTTTAGTAAACTTACCTTGTAAACTCAGAGTGAATTTCTCCAAATTGGCTGCAACCCACAACATTACATACGCTTCAAAAATTCAAACATAGTAAATAAAATCTATGAGGTATAAAACATTTTTAACCTTTCGATAATTGGTACCATTGTTTCAGGGTTTAGATTATGTCGGTTGTGCTTCTGTGCTTGGTTTCCGTGTGACCGTGCTTGTCTTCCATGGGACCGGGAACTATTTTGAGACTGTCGTATCGTATTTCTATTATTGGTTTATTGCAGGCTACAGTCATTTAAATATTCAGTATCCAGTTATTGTTTCTTGTATGCGACAAGACAAATGATAATAAAAACAAAATTGGAAAAAGCAAGATTCCATTGATCTGGACATCACAGTGATGTGCTCTCGTGAGGGCTACAGAACGTGTGCTCTCGTGAAGGCTACTGAAGTGTTCTCGTGAATGCTACTGAAGTACTCTCGTGAAGGCTACAGAACGTTCGAAGTTATTGGAGGAACATGTCTTTCCAACTAATCAATTCAGAATTTAAGGCTACCGGCTCGTAACATTCAGAATTCAGCTTTGGGAGATGGGAACGTGCTTCCCACTGCTACCGGTGTCAATCCGATGGTGACAATTCAATCCATCGCCTTCTGCACTGCTCAAGGTAATAGATTACCTAAACAGCAGACGACGCACGAAGTCAGCTTGAAATTTTCTCCTGCGATTTGCCTTTGACAAACGCTGAGCTTTGTCACATTCTTTGTTTGGTTTGAATTCTGTTGAATTCACTGGAGAACAAAGGAAGGAAATTGACAAATTCGCCATTAATATATCGATCTGTCCTAAATGCTAAAGATGATAACGGCGTTGGTAAATGATAGGTTAAAACCAGATTAAAAGTTTAATTTTTTTTTTTTTTTTTTTTTTTTTTTT